>SJYA01003372.1:646721-667349 GCA_006410615.1 Neotragus moschatus
AAGGGATTAGATCTGATAGACTCCATGAAGAACTATGGAGGGAGAGTCATAACATTATGGTACAGGAGTTGGTGGCCAAAACCATCCCCAAGAAAAAGAAATGCAACAAGGCAAAATGGTTGTCAAAGGAGGCCTTACAAATAGCTGAAAAAAGAAGAGAAGCAAAAGGCAGAGCAGGAAAGATATACCCAAATGAATGCGGAGCTCCAAAGAAAAGCAAAGAGCGATAAGAAAGCCTTCTTATGAGAACAATGCAAAGAAGTAGAGGAAAACAACTGAATGTGAAGGACTAGAGATTTCTTCAAGAAAATTAGAGATACCAAGGGAACATTCCATACAAAGATGGGCACAATAAAGTACAGAAATGGCAAGGACCTAACAGAAGCAAGGGAGATTTAGAAGAGGTGACACAGAAGAACTGTACAAAAAAGGTCTTAATGACCCAGATAACCATGACAGTGTGGTCAACAACATAGAGCCAGACATCTTGGAGTGTGAAATCAAGTGAGTGTGGGCCTTAAGAAGCATTACTATGAACAAAGCTGGTGGAGGTGATGGAATTCCATCTGAGCTTTCAAATTCTAAAAGATGACACTGTTAAAGTGTTGCACTCAAAATGCCAGGAAATATGGAAAAGTCAGCAGTGGCCACAGGACTGGAAAAGGTCCATTTTTATTCCAGTCCCAAAGAAGGGCAATGCCAAATGATGTTCAAACCACTGCACAATTGTGCTCATCTCACATGCTAGAAAAAGCAAGAGAATTCCAGAAAAACATCTACTTCTGCTTCATTGACCATGCCCAAGCCTTTGACTGTGCAAGTCACAACAAACTGTGGAAAATTCTTTAAAAGATGGGAGTCTGAACCACCTTACCTGTCTCCTGAGAAACTTGTATGCAGATCAAGAAGCACCAGTTAGAACTGGACATGGAACAATGGACTGGTTCCAAAGTAGGAAAGGGGTATGTCAAGGCTGTATATTGTCACCCGGCTTAATATATGAAGATTACATCATGTGAAATGCCAAGCAGGATGAATCACAAGCTGGAATCAAGACTTCCAGGGAAAATATCAACAGCCTCAGATATGTAGGTGATACCACCCTAATGGCAGAAACTATAAAGTAACTTAAGAGCCTCCTGATGAAGGTGAAAGAGGAAAGTGAAAAAGCTGGCTTAAAACTCAACATTCAAAAAACTAAGGTCATAGCATCTGGTCCCATCATCTCATGGGAAATTGACAGGGGGAAAAAAATGGAAACAGTGACAGACTTTATTTTCGTGGACTCCAAAATCACTGCAGATGGTGACTCCTGCCATGAAATTAAAAGGCACATGCTCTTTTGAAGAAAAGCTATGACAAACCTAGAGAGTGTATTAAAAAGCAGAGACATCACTTTGCCAACAAAGGTATGTATAGTCAAAGCTATGGTTTTTCCAGTAGTCATGTACAGATGTGAGAGTTGTACCATAAAGAAGGCTGAGCACCAAAAAATTGATGGTTTTGAACTGTGGTGTTGGAGAAGACTCTTGAGACTCCCTTGGACAACAGGAGATCAAACTTGTCAATCCTAAAGGAAATCAACCCTGAATATTCACTGGAAGGACTGATGCTGAAGCTCCAAAACTCTGGCAACCTGACGTGAAGAGTTGACTCACTGGAAAAGACCTTGATGCTGGGAAAGACTGAGGGCAGGAAGATGAAGATGAGATGGTTTGATGAGATCACTGAGTCAATGGACATGAGTTTGAGCAAACTGTGGGAGATACTGAAGGACATGGAAGCCTGGTGTGCTACAATTCATGAGGTTGCAAAGGGTCGGACATGACTTAAGAACTGAACACCACCACCTAAAGCAAATAGAGAAAGAAGCAGCAGCAAACCCCAAAGTGAATAGAAGGAAACAAATCATAAATATAAGAGCAGAAATAAATGAAATAGAGATGAAGAAAACAATAGAAACGATCAATGAAACTAAAAACTGGTTCCTTTAGATGATAAACAAAACTGATAAATCTTTTAGCAAGACTCATCAGTGAAAAGGAGAAGGCAATGGCACCCCACTCCAGTACTCTTGTCTAGAAAATCCCACGGACGGAGGAGCCTGGTAGGCTGCAGTCCATGGGGTCGCAAAGAGTTGGACACAACTGAGCGCTTCACTTTCACTTTTCACTTTTAGGCACTGGAGAAGTAAATGGCAACCCACTCCAGTGTTCTTGCCTGGAGAATCCCAGGGACAGAGGAGCCTGGTGGGCTGCCATGGGGTTGCACAGAGTTGGACATAACTGAAGTGACTTAGCAGCAGCAGCATCAGTAAAAAAAAAAATAAATAAAGTAAGGACTTCCCTGATGGTCAAGTCTTTAAGAATCTGCCTGATAATGCAGGGGATACAGCTTTGATCCCTGGGTCAGGAAGATACAACAAGCTGCAGGGCAACTGGGCCCNGGGTTGCACAGAGTTGGACATAACTGAAGTGACTTAGCAGCAGCAGCATCAGTAAAAAAAAAAATAAATAAAGTAAGGACTTCCCTGATGGTCAAGTCTTTAAGAATCTGCCTGATAATGCAGGGGATACAGCTTTGATCCCTGGGTCAGGAAGATACAACAAGCTGCAGGGCAACTGGGCCCATGTACTATAACTACCGATGCCTGAATGCTCCAGAGTCCATACTCCACACATAAGAGAAGCCACCACAATAAGAAGCTGGCACACAACTACAGAGTAGTCCCTGCTCACAGTAACTAGAAAAAGCCTGAACAGTAACAAATACCTACCGCTGCCAAAAATAAATAAGCAAAAAAGGTGGAGGGTTCCAGTCAATAAAATTACAAATAAAAAAGAGAAATTATAATAAATACCACAGAAATACAAAGGATCACAGGAGACTATTATAAACTATATGCCAATAAAATGAACAATGTAGAAGAAACAAATTCTTAGAAAGTTACAATCTCCCAAAAATGAACCAGTAAGAAACAGAAAATATGAACCAACCAATCACAAATGCTAAAATTGAAACTATGTTAGAAAAATTCATAACAAACAAAACTCTAGGATCCGATGGCTCCACAGGTGAATCCTTCTGAAAATGTTCAAAAAAATCCACTGAGGAAAAAACACTCCTAAACTCATTCTACAAGGACATCATCATCCTGATACCAAAACCAGACACATCACACACTCCCCAAAAATCACAGGCCAGTATAATTGACGAACACTGATGCAAAAATGCTCAACAAGATACTAGCAGACCATATTCAACAATACATTAGAAGGATCATACACCAAGATCAAGTAGCATTTATCCTTAAAGACACAAGGATTTTTCAATATTTGCAAATCAGTGTGATATATCACACTGACAAACTAAGAATAAAAATCATATGATGATCTCAATACATGCAAAGAAGGTCTTGACAAAATGCCCATGAAGAACAGTATGTAGATTCCTTGAAAAACTGGGAATAAAATAACCATATGATCCAGCACTGTTACAGCAGAAAGTGAAGAGGAATAAAGAGCCTCTTGATGAAGGTAAAAGAGGAGAGTGAAAAAGCTGACTTAAAACTCAACATTCAAAAAATTAAGATCACGGCATCCAATCCAATCCAATCACTTCATGGCAAATAGATGGGGAAACAATGGGAACGGTGACAGACTTTATTTTCTTGGGCTCCAAAATCACTGCAGATGGTGACTGAAGACATATAATTAAAAGATCCTTGCTCCTTGGAAGAAAAGCTATGACAAACCTAGACAGCATATTAAAAAGCAGAGAAATTACTTTGCTGACAAAGGTCTGTCTACTCAAAGCTATGGTTTTTCCCTGATGATTATATACTCGAAGTGAGAAATAGATTTAAGGGACTAGATCTGATAGATAGAGTGCCTGATGAACTATGGACAGAGGTTTGTGACATTACATAAGAGGTAGGGAGCAAGACCATCCCCAAGAAAAAGAAATGCCAAAAAGCAAAATGGCTGTCTGGAGAGGCCTTACAAATAGCTATGANGGAAAAGACCCTGATGCTGGGAAGGATTGGGGGCAGGAGGAGAAGGGGATGACAGAGGATGAGATGGCTCGATGGCATCACCAACTAGATAGACATGAGTTTGACCAATCTCTGGAGATGGTGAAGGACAGGGAAGTCTGGTGTGCTGCAGTCCACGGGATTGAAAGAATCGGAAACAGCTGAGAGACTGAACAACAACAATGATCTAGCAATCCTACTACTGGGTGTATACCCTGAGAAAACCATTATTCAAAAAGATGCATGTACCCCAATGTTCATTGCAACATTATTTACAATAGCCAGGACATGGAAGCAACCTAGACGTCTGTTGACAGATGAATGGATAAATAAGTTGTGGTATATACATACAATAGAATATTATTCAGCCATAAAAAGGAACAAATTTTAGTCAAGTGACTTGAGTTGGATGAACCTAGATCCTGATACAGAGTGAAGTAATTCAGAAAGAGAAAAACAAATATTGTATATTAACCGTTATATGTGAAATGTCGAAAAATGGTACTAATGAATCTATTTGCAGGGCAGGAATAGAGACAAACATAGAGAACAGACTTGTGGATACAGTGGTGGAGGGAGAGGGTGTGAGAATTGAGAGAGTAGCACTGAAACATACACATTCCCACGTGTAACAAGCTGGCAAGTGAGAAGTTGCTGCATAACACAGGGAGTTCAACCTTTTGCTCTATGATAAGCTAGAGGGATAGTGTGGGTAGGTGTGGAAGGGAGGTTCAAGAGGGAGTGATAATACGTATATTTATGACTGATTCAGGTTGCTGTATGGGATAAACGGACATAACACTGTAAAGCAATTATCTTCCATTTATAAATAAAATTTTAAAAAGTTATTCATTTATGATAAAAAAAAACACCTCTCCAAGAAGTAGGCATAAAAGAGAACATTTCTCAAAGTAATAAAAGTCACCTATGATAAACCTACAGCTAACATGATACTCTATGATGAAAAACTGAAAGCACTTCCTCTAAGATCAGGAACAAGCCAAGAATATTCACTATCACTTTTATTCAACATAGTTTCAGAAGTCCTAGACACAGAAATTAGAGAAGAAGAAGGAATATAAATTGGAAAAGTAAAATTGTCAGTTTGGAGATGACATACTATACATAAAACCCTAAAGATGCTTCCAGAAAACTACTAGAGGTCATCAATGAATTCAGTAAAGTTGCTGTATACAAAACTCATTCATAGAAATTTCTTGCATTTCTATACACTAACGGAAGATCAGAAATTAAGGAAACAATCCCATCATCATCACATCAAAAAGAAAAAAAAATGCCTAGTAATAAAACTACATAAGGAGGCAAAAGGTGTATACTCTGAAGACTGTAAGATGCTGATGAAAGAAGTCAAATATGAAACCAACAGAAGGAAAAATATAGCATATTCTTTGATTGGAAGAATCAATCCTGCCAAAATGACTATAGTACCCAAGGTAATCTACAGATTCAATGCAATCCGTATCAAATTACCAATGGCATTTTTTTTTTTGCAACCTAAAACAAAAATTCAAAAATCTGTGTGGAGACAGAAAAGACACCAATAGCCAAATCAATCATGAGGCTATACTACAAAGCTACCAGTTATCAAAATAGCATCATACTGGCACAAAGAGAGAAATACAGATCAATGGAACAGAAGTACAGAAATAAACCCACACATGTATAGTCAATTAATCTACAACAAAGGATGTAAGACTAAAAGTTGGGGGAAAAAAAAATCTCTTCAACAAATGGTGCTGGGAAAACCAGACAGTTACATGTAAAAGAATGAAATTAGAACATTCTTTAAAACTATACACAAAAATAAACTCGAAATGGATTAAAGAGCACTTAATGGTACTATTTAATGAGTACTAATCAACTCCTACCACTTCCCTGGTGGCTCAGATGGTAAAGCGTCTGTCTACAATGTGGGAGACCCAGGTTTGATTAAACTCCTAGAGGAAAACATAGCAGAACATTCTTTGACATAAATTGCAGCAATATCTTTTACAAGCTGACTCCTATAGTCATGGAAATAAAAACAAAAATAAACAAATTGGACCAAATAAAACTGGAAACCTTTTGTACAGCAAAGAAAACCATAAACAAAATGAAAAGACAACCCACAGAATGGAAGAAAACATTTGCAAATGATGTGACTGACAAGGGATTAACCTCTGTAAAGAGTTCATGCAGCTCAATATAACTCAAACAACCCAATCAAAACATGGGCAGAAGACGTATATAGACAATTCTTCAAAGAAAAAACATGGAAAGCCAAGAGGCACATGAAAAAATGCTCAACATTGTTAATTATTAGGGAAATGCAAATAAAAACTACAAGATATTCCTCTAAGATCAAGAAGAAAATAAGGGTTTCCACTCCCACCATTATTATTCAATATAGCTTCTGAAGTCCTAGCCATGGCAATTACAGGAAAAGAAAATAAAAGGAATCGAGATTGTAAAAAAAAGAGGTAAAACTCTCACTGTTTGCAGATGACATACTATACACAGAAAACCCTAACAATGCCACCAGAAAATTTCTAGAGCTAATCAATGAATTTAGTAGTGTAGCAGGATACAAAATTAACACACAGAAATTCCTTGCATTCCTATACACTAACAATTAAAAAATAGAAAAAGAAATTAAGGAAACAATCTCATTCACCACTGCAACAAAAAGAATAAAATACCAAGGTATAAACCTACCTAAAGAGACAAAAGATCTATATGCAGAAAACTAAAACACTGATGAAAGAAATCAAAGGTGACACAAATGGGGAGATACACCACGTTCTTGGAAGAATCTATATTGTCAAAATGACTATACTACTCAAAACAATCCACTATCCAATTACCAATGCAAATTACCAAACAATCAAGATTCAATTTTACAGTCTGTATGGCAACACAAAAGACCTGTAATAGCCAAAGCAATCTTGAGAAAGAAAAACAGAGCTGGAAGAATAATCCTTTCTGACTTCAGACTATTCTACAAAGCTACAGTCATTAAGACAGTGTGGTACTGGCACAAAAACAGAAATAGAGACAAATGGAATAAGCAGAAATCCCAGAAATAAAGTGCCCATAAGTGCATGGGTTTATCTTTGACAAAGGAGGCAAGAATATACAATGGAGAAAAAACAGCCTCTTCAATAAATGGTGATGGGAAAACTGGACAGCCACAAGTAAAAGAATGGAATTATAACACCTCCTAACACTATACAAAAAACAAACTCAAAGTGGATTGAAGACTTAAATGTAAGGCCAGAAGCTATAAAACTCTTTAAGAGGAAAACATAGGCAGAACACTGACATAAATCACAGCAAGATCCTCTTTGACCCACCTTCTAGAGTAATGGATAGGAAAACAAAATAAACAAATGGGACATAATTAAACCAAAAAGCTTTTACACAGCAAAGGAAACTATTAAAAAAATGAAAAAACTCTCAGCATAGAAGAAAATAATTGCAAATGAGGCAACTGACAAAGGACTAATCTACAAGATATAAAAGCTGCTCATGCAGCTCATTATAAAAAAACGACCCAATCAAAAAAAGGGCAGAAGACCTAAATAAGACATTTCTCCAAAGAAGGCAGACACATATCAGTAAACACATTAAAAGATGTTCAAGATCATCAAATATTAAAGAAATGCAAATCAAAACTATAATGGGTATTACCTCATGCTGGTCAGAATGGCTATCATCAAAAAGCCTACAACAACAACAAATTCTACAACAAATGTTGGAGAGGGTATGGAGAAAAAGGAATCCTCCTACACTGTTGGTGGGAATGTAAACTGATGAAGCCACTATGGAGACCAATATGGACATTCCTTTAAAATAAACAAACTAGGAATAAAAGTACCATATGACCCAGCAATCCCACTACTGAGCATACACCTTGAGAAAACTACAATTCAAAAAGACACAAATCCCAGTGTTCACTGCAGCACTTCCATGTCCTATTAAAGCTAGGACATGGAAGCGACCTAGATGTCCATTGACAGATGAATGGGTAAAGAACTTGCAGTACATATATACAAAGGAATATTACTCAGCCATAATAAGGAACAAAGGTGAATCAGTTGAACTGAAGTGGATGAGCCTGAAGCCTGTATACAGAGTGAAGTAAGTCAGACAGTGAAAAACAAATACCATATATTAACACATATATATGGAATCTAGAAAAATGCTACTACTGAACCTATTTGCAGGGAAGGAATGGAGATGCAGATGAAAAGAATGCACTTGTGGACACACTGGGGGAAGGAGAGGATGGAATGAATTAAGAAAATAGCACTGACATATATACACTACCATGCGTAACACAGAGCTAGTGGGAAACCGCTATATAACATAGGGAGCCCAGCCTGGTGCTCTGTGACAACCTGGAGGGGTGGGGTGAGGGGGTGAGAGGGAGGTTCAAGAGGGAGGGGATATGTGTATATATGTGTGTGTGCATGCATAGTTATGACTGATTTGCAATGTTGTATGGCAGAAATCAGCACAAGTCTGTAAAGAAATTATCCTATATAGACAATGGAGTATTACTCAGCCATTAACAAGAATACATTTGAATCAATTCTAATGAGGTGGATGAAACTGGAGCCGATTATACAGAGTGAAATAAGACAGAAAGAAAAACACCAATACAGTATACTAACACATATATATGGAATTTAGAAAGATGGTAATGTTAAACCTGTACGCAAGACAGCAAGAGAGACACAGATGTATAGAACAGCCTTTTGGACTCTGTGGGAGAGGGAGAGGGTGGGATGATTTGGGAGAGTGGCATTGTAACATGTANGAGTATTACTCAGCCATTAACAAGAATACATTTGAATCAATTCTAATGAGGTGGATGAAACTGGAGCCGATTATACAGAGTGAAATAAGACAGAAAGAAAAACACCAATACAGTATACTAACACATATATATGGAATTTAGAAAGATGGTAATGTTAAACCTGTACGCAAGACAGCAAGAGAGACACAGATGTATAGAACAGCCTTTTGGACTCTGTGGGAGAGGGAGAGGGTGGGATGATTTGGGAGAGTGGCATTGTAACATGTATGATATCATAAGTGAAACGAATCGCCAGTCTAGGTTTGATGCAGGATGCTGGATGCTTGGGACTGATGCATGGGGATGATCCAGGGAGATGGTGTGGGGTGGGGGGTCGAGATTGGGAGCTCATATACACTTGTGGCTGATTCATGTCAATGTATGGCAAAACGAATACAGTATTGTAAAGCAAAACAAACTAAAAAATAATTTAAAAAAATTAACAAAAAAGCTATGAACTATCACCTCACGCCAATCAAAATGGCCATCATTGAAAGGTCTGCAAACAATAAATGCTGGAGTGGGTTTGAAGAAAAGGGACTCCTCATGAATTGTCGGTGGGAATGTAAATTGGGATAGCCACTATGGAGAACAGTACGGAGGTTCCTTAAAACACAAAAAACAGAGCTCCCGTATGATTCAGCAATCCCACTCTTGCGCACATATTAGGAGAAAACCATGTTCAAGAGGTTACATGCACCCCAATATTCACCAAAGCACTGTTTACAATAGCCAAGACCTGAAAGCAACCTAAATGTCCACTGACAGAGAAATAAAGAAAGATGTGGTACAAACATTCAACAGAATATTCAGTCAGTTCAGTTGCTCAGTCATGTCCAACTCTTTGAGACCCCATGGAGTGCAGCACGTCAGGCTTCCCTGTCCATCACCAACTCCTGGAGCTTGCTTAAACTCATGTCCATTGAGTTGGTGATGTCATCCAACCATCTTATCTTCTGTCGTCCCCTTCTCCTCCTGTCTTCAATCTTTCCCAGCATCAGGGTCTTTTCCAATGAGTCAGCTCTTCGCATCAGGTGGCCAAAGTATTGGAGTTTCAGCTTCAGCATCAGTCCTTCCAATGAACACCCAGGACTGATCTCCTTTAGGATGGACTGGTTGGATCTCCTTGCAGTTCAGGGGACTCTCAAGAGTCTTCTCCAGTACCACAATTCAAAAGCATCAATTCTCTGGTGCTCAGCTTTTTTTATAGTCTGACTCTCATATCCATACATGACTATTGGAAAAACCATAGCTTTGACTAGATGGACTTTTGTTGGCAAAGTAATGTCTCTGCTTTTTAATATGCTGTCTAGGTCAGTTAGGTTCTGATGATAATGCCACAGGAGGGTAGGCTCTGGTTAACTGGTTTCCCCTGATGGCAGAACTGAGTCCTCTGGTGTATTTCAAACTGGCTCTTCCTCCAGCCCCCCTGCAGGAAGTTCTAGGAAATTTTTCCCTAGTATTTATTGAAGAAATCTGGTGGAGCTCCTGGAGGTAAATGTCACAGTGTTGTGGGGGCCCTCCTGTGACTGGATCCCTTGGAGTTGTTAATTCTGAGAATTTTCCAGTGAGCCTCCAGGAATCCATCAATTGCCATTTAGGTTTTTAACTCCTGTAGTGGTTTCTGCTATGTGAGTCTCCACACTGGAAAACCTAGACTCCCTACATAGACTTGACTGTTTCTCTAAGTAGTCTCTCTTGTGTCTACCCCTCTCTTATGAATTCAAGAAGAGCTGTTGCTGTCATCACTCTCTTCAGCTTTTTACTTTTAGGACAAGGTAGCAACTTCCAAGCATCTGATGTGCAAAACCCGAAACTAGAACTCAATGTCCACTTTCTAAAAAGAAAGGATTCCGGATTTCTGTGTCACCTTTCAAGCTCTTTGTCATAGTGAAATCTGGATAGCAGGCTATTTCTCCAGATAATCAATGAGAGGCAGAGTAGAAATTTTACTCCTCAACACCTAGGCTCAGAGGAGCAGAGAAAGGAAAATTGTGAGACAGTAAGTTGAGAGTTGAGTCCAGTCACTCAGTATTACTCAGCCATTAAAAACAAGGAAATTATGCCATTTGCAAAAGTATGGATGGACCTGGGATGATCATAGTAAGTGAGGTCAGTCAGAGAAAGATAAATATCATATGATATCATTTATATGCAAAATCAAAAAAATGATACAATTGAATTTATTTACAAAACAGAAACAAGCTCATAGACTTAGAAATCAAACTTATGGTAACAAAATGGAAAAGATAGGAGGGGAGGAATAAATTGGAAATTTGGGACTGACATATACATACTACTGTATTTAAAATAAATAAAGGGGAGGGGACATAGGTACACCTAAGCTGATTCATGGTGATGTTTGACAGAAAACAACAAAATTCTGTAAAGCAATTATTCTTTATTTAAATAATAAATTTAATAAAATACAACAAATAATAAACAAAGATGTACTGTACAGCATAGGGAACTTTACTCAATATTCTGTAATAACCTAAATAGGAAAATAACTTGAAGAATAGACACATGTATATGTATAATTGAATCACTTTGTTGTATACCTGAACTGTGGCTCAGTGGAAGAGAATCCACCTCTAATGCAGGAGATCCAGGTTTGATCCCTGGGTTGGGGAGATCCCCTGGAGAAGGGAATGGCAACCCACTCCAGTATTCTTGCCTGGAGAATCCCACGGACAGAGGAGCCAGGTGGGCTACAGTCCATGGGGTTGTGAAACAGGCAGATATAACTTAGCTACTAAACAACAAGAACTCTAATTTGCAGGGGGTGGAGTGGCAGTAGTTTAGGGCTTCCCTGGTAGCTCAGCTGGTTAAGAATCTGCCTGCAATGCAGGACACCCCAGTTTGATTCCTGGGTTGGGAAGATCCACTGGAGAAGGGATAGGCTACCTACTCTAGTATTCTTTGGCTTCCCTTGTGGCTCAGCTGGTAAAGAATCTGCCTGCCATGTGGAAGATCTGGGTTCAATGCCTGGCTTCAATCCCTGGGTTGGGAAGATCTTCTGGAGAGGGAAAGGCTACCCACTCCAGTATTCTGGCCTGGAGAATTCCATGGACTGCATAGTCCATGGGGTCGCAAAGAGTCAGACACGACTGAGCAACTTTCATTTTCACTGTCAATAAGCATTGTAAATCAACTATACTCCAATAGAATATAAAAAATAAAGGGAAACATTTCTGAATGGCAACACAAACAAAACCCAACCAATAAATCAACCAACCACAAATAAAAAAAAAAAACTTAAAAACAAAGCATTTTTTAAAAGTCCATAACTGGGAAAATATGTATTATATATAATAGAAACAAAAACCACTTTTTCTTAATATAGAAAAATCAACAAGAGTAACAACTCAACAAAATAAGGAATAAAGGAATGATGGAGAGTTCATAGAAAAAAAAGATTGCCTTTTAAACCATTAAAAAATGCTCAACATCACTTACAATAAAAAAGTACAAATTCAAACCATAGTTAAATATTTTTCACCTGAGGCTGACAAAGATTAAAATAAGGAAAATAGGTGGTGTTGGCAAGGGTGTGATTCAAGCATTCTCATATATTAAATAGGCACAATCTCTTTACAGGGAAATTGGTAACAGGTATCACAAATCAGCTATTAAATGTAACAACTGACCTAATGATTTCAATTCAAGGAGTTTATCGTCCACAGATACTGCTGCTTCCGTATATTAAGAATTATGAGAATATTCACTGAATCAGTGTTAGTAATGGTAAAATGTTAGAAAATTAATGGTATTTAAAATAGAACAGAATAATAATGCATCATTAGATCCACACAATGGAATATTATGCAATGGTTTAAAGAATCTATTAGATCTCTAGCAATCAATATGGTATGACCTAAAAATAAATGATACGAAAAAAAAACAGAATAATATACTAAATAGCATATAATGACTACATTAAAAAACAACAACAATAGACTTAGTATTTCTAGAAGATAAAACTCTGAAAGTGACTGCTTGGGGGAATTTCTGTGGCAGTGATTTAGAAAAGTAGACATGCTTTTAATTCTCATTGTGCTGTTGTAATTTTCAGTCTTTGGTATTGTTTACTTTATTTAAGGAAGTGTGTATGTATTTAGGGGAAAAATGGACGGAGGAGCCTGGTAGGCTGTAGTCCATGGGATCGCTAAGAGTCGGACACGACTGAGCGAGTTCACTTTCACTTTTCACTTTCATGCATTGGAGAAGGAAATGGCAACCTACTCCAGTGTTCTTGCCTGGAGAATCCCAGGGACTGGGGAGCCTGGTGGGCTGCCATCTATGGGGTCGCACAGAGTCGGACACGACTGAAGTGACTTAGCAGCAGCAGCAGCAGCAGTCCTGTTACTATTATAACTACAATTCTGAGGAAATAAATCTCCAACAACAGAGAAGGGAAATAAAATACCTTTTTCTACCCATGAAAATAAAATTAATAGCATGCAGTAAAAACTACTTTTAAGAAACAACAACTGTATTGGCAAGTTATTTAACAGAACAAACCAATCAAATAGTTATTTTAACCATGGTTAGTATCTGAAATGAAACAGACTTTTTTGAAATGAACCATACGTTGTTTTTCTGTGTTTAAAAGTGAAATATAAAGCCTTAGAAGAGGAAAGCAGGAAACATGAAGTTTAAATAGTGCTTCGGGGGGAGGAGTCAAGATGGCAGAATAGGAGGACATGGAGCTCACCTCTTCCCACAAATGGAAGAATTCTCAGAGTACATGCTGAACACTAGAAGAGGACTTTGAGCAGCTGAAAGGACAACAAAGATCTCTGCATAACCAGGTAGAATGAGAGAAAGAAAGAAAATACAGGAAGCTGAATGGGATCTTGCACCCCAAGGAGGGAGGTACAAGAGAGGAGAGGTTCCTGTACCTGGGGAAGCCCCTTCATCAGCAGGGCTACCAGCTGGGACAGAAGAGGAGTTAGAGAACACAGCAACCAGTCTGTGGCAGGCAGGACAGAGTGAGACCTCCACAGGTGGTCCACAACCCTGTGTACCCCAGCCTGAGATGTGTCTGTAGATGCCAACGGGCTGGATGCTGGAACGTTGGGTCTGGAGAGAGCAGACCTGGGGAAAGCCTGCTGCCTGTGGTGACGAGATAGCCTGAAGGAATGGGAGGGTGGAGCTCTACAACCAGGAATATTTGTGGAAGAAGACTGGGACGCCATAGAAGCAAAGTGCCATTGTTCAGAGGCATGTAAAGGGTGAGGCTGTCACTGCAGGCTCTTTCAACATGTGTTGACCTTTGCCTTGGTGGGCTCCAGGAGGGGCTACCTCCTCAGTGGTCCACACACCCTGACCACTGCCCCAGTAGTCTACTGCCTGAGCAGGCTCCACAGGGCTGGGGGAAGACAGATCCTTTGCTCTTGGAGAGTACACACAAGGTCTCAAAAACTGGGCCCCAGGGCAAAGCAATGACTCCATAAGAGTCTAGACCTACTTAAGGGTCTTGGATAGTCTCCTGGCGAGGTGCAGGTTGGCTGTGGCTCCCTATGGAGGCAAGAATACTGGTGGCAGAGGCCTCAGGGAATATTGATGGGTATGAGCTTTCCCAGAGGGAGGTCCCCGTTTTGGCACCAAGACCTGGCCCCATTCTACAGTTTGCAGGTTCTAGAGCTGAAATACTTCAGGCCAAACAATCAACAAGACAGGAACACAGTGCCACCCAGCATCAGACAGGCTGCCTCAAGTCATACTGAGCTCAAGTGAAGTTAAGTGAAAGCTGCTCAGTCGTGTCCAACTCTTTGCGACCCCATAGACTATAGAGTCCATGGAATTCTCCAGGCCAGAATACTGGAGTGGGTAGCCTTTCCTTTCTCCAGGGGATCTTCCCAACTCAGGGATCTAACCCAGGTCTCCCACATTGCAGGCGGATTCTTTACCAGCTGAGCCACAAGGGAAGCCAAAGAATACTAGAGTGGGTAGCCTATCCCTTCTCCAATGGATCTTCCCGACTCAGGAATCGAACTGGGGTGTCCTGCATTGCAGGCAGATTCTTAACCAGCTGAGCTACCAGGGAAGCCCTTACTGAGCTCAAAGACGCCTCTAACCCCACCCCTTGACATAGCCCTGCCCACTGAGGGCAGTCACCAGAAACAAGAACTAGGATCCTGTAGCTTGCGCAAAGAAGACTACAAGCATAGAAGGTTAGACAAAATAAGATGACACAGAAATATGTTTCAGACGAAGGAACAAAATAAAAACCGACAAGAACAACTAAATGAAGAGGAAATAAGCAATCAAGCTGAAAAAGAATTTAGAGTAATGATAGTAAAGATGATCCAAAATCTTGGGAAAAGAATGGAGGCACAGACGGAGAAGATATAAGAAATGTTTAACAAAGAGATAAAAGACTTAGAGAATGAAGAATTAGAGATAAACAATTCAATAACTGGGACTTCCCTAAAGGCACAGTGGATAGGAATCCACCTGCCAATGGAGACAATATGAGTTCAATCCCTGGTTGGGGAAGATTCCACATGCCAGGGAGCAACTAAGCCCATGTGCCACAACTACTGAAGCTGGTGCACTTTAAGCCTGCGAGCAACAAGTACTGAGCCCATGTGCCACAACTACTGAAGCCTGTGTGCCTAGAGCCTGTACTCCACAACAAGAGGAGCCACCACAATGAGAAGGCCATGTACTGCAATGAAGAGTAGCCCCCGCTTGCTGCAACTAGAGAAATCCCACACAAAGCAACAAAGATTCAGTGCAGCCAAAAATAAATCATAATTAAAAAAAACTCTAAAAATCAAAAAACACAATACAAATCAAAAATATACTAGAAGGAATTAATAGCAGAATAACTAAGGCAGAGAATGAATAAATGAACTGGAAGACAGAGTGGTGGAAATCACGGCTGCAGAACAAAACAAATAGAATGAAAAATGATAAGAAATGAGAAAGAAAGAGGGAAAGGGCCTGAGAAACTATTTGAAGAGATTACAGCTGAAATTTCCCTTGAAAAAGGAAATATTCACCCAAGAGCAGGAAGTGTAGAGAGTCTCTGGCAGGATAAATCCAAAAGGAACACCCTGAGATACATATTAATCAAACTGACAAAAATTAAAATACAGAGAAAAAATATTGAAAGCAACAATGGAAAAGCAACAAATAACATACAAGGGAATTCCCATAAAGTTATCAGCTGATTTTTTAGTGGAAACTGCAGGCCAGAAGAGAGTAGCATGATATATTCAAACTGACAAAAGGGAGAAAATCTCCAACCAAAAACATTCTAACCAGCAAGGCTCTTGTTGAGACTCCACAAAGAAATGAAAAGCATTACAGACAAGCAAAAGCTAAGCGAATTCAGCATCACGAGACCAGCTTTGCAACAAATACTAAAGGTACTTCTTTAGGTGTTTAAAAAAAAAAAAAAAAAAAGGCCAAACCTAGAAATATTAAAATCCACATGGGAAAGCTTACCAGTAAACATACAGTAAAAGTAGGAAATCATCCACACACAAATATGGTATCAAAACCGACAACTGTGAGGAGAGTACAAATGCAGAAAATGGGCAATGCATTTGAAATTAAGTGAACAGCAACTTAAAACAATGTTGTATATATATACATATAGATAGATTGCTATATCAAAACCTTATGGGAAGACGTCCCTGGTGGTGCAGGAGATAAAAATCTGCCCGCCAATGCAGGAAACACAGGTTCAATCCCCAGCCCAGGAAGATTCCACATGCCTCTGGCAACTAATGCCCATGTGCCACAACCACTCTGTGCTCTAGAGCCCATGAGCTGTAACTACTGAGCCCACATGCCTCAACTACTGAAGCCTGTGCACTCTAGAGCCCATGCTCTGCAACAAGAGAAGCCACGGCAATGAGAAGCCTGTACGCTGAAACTACAGAGTAGCCCACACTCTCTGCAACTAGAGAAAGCCTGTGTACAGCAATGAAGACCCAGAGCAATAAAAATTAAATAATATTAAAAAAACGTTATGGGAAATGTGAACCAAAAAACTACAATAGATACACAGCAGATACACACACAAAATAAAAAGCAATATGAACACTAAATCACGAGAAGAGAACAAAAAAGGAGAGAAAAAGACAAAAACAACTTCAAAAGAATTTTTAAAAATGGCAATAAGAATATACATATCAATAATTACTTTAAATGTAAATTGGTTAAATGCTCCAACTAAAAGACACAAACTGCCTAAATGGATAAAAAAAATAAGACTCATATATATGCTGTTTATAAGAGACCCATTTCAGACCTACGAACACATACAGACTGAAACTGAGGGGATGGAAAAAGATATTCTATGCAAATAGAAATGAAAAGAAAGCTGGAGTGGCAATACTCATATCAGACAAAACAGACTTTGAAATAAAGATTGTTAAAGACAAAGACACTACATAATGATCAAGGGATCAATCCAAGAAGAAGATATAACAATATATATATATATGTACTCAACACAGAGACCCTCAATATACAAGGCAAATGCTAAGGGAAATCAACAGTAACACAACAGTGGGAGACTTTACCTTTCACTGTTCACCTGAAACAATCACAATATTGTTAGTTCGCTATACCCCAGTAAAAAACAAAAAGTTTAACAAAAAATAGAGAATAAACAAATAAATCAGAAAATAATGGGGGGCTTTACATTCCACTTACACCAATGGACAAATCATCTCGACAGAAATTCAATAAGGAACATAGGCCTTAAATGACTCATTAGACCAGATAAACCCAACTGATACTTGGAGTACACTCCATCTAAAAGCAGCAGAATACACTTTCTTCTCACGTGCACATGGAACATTCTCTAGAATACATTGTATCTTGGGCCACAAATCAAGCCTTGGTAAATTTAAGAAAACTGAAATCATATGAAGCATCTTTTCTGACCACAACACTGTAAGATTAGAATTAAATTACATGTAATAACTGTAAGGAAAAAAAACACACAATCATATGAAGGCTAAACAATATGTTACTAAACCAATGGATCACTGAAGAAATAAAAGAATAAAAAAAATACCTAGAGGCTAATGACAATGAAAACATGACAATCTAAAACCTATGCGAACAAAAGCAATTCTAAGAGGGAAGTTAACAGCAATATGATCTTACCACAGAAAACAAGAAAAATTTCAAATAAACAACCTAAAGTTACACCAAAAGCAACTAGGGAAGAGGAACAAACAAAAACCAAAGTCAGCATAAGGAAAGAAATCATAGAGATCAGAGTGGAAATAAATGAAATGGAGACAAAACAATAGAAAAGATGAATGAAACTAGGGTCTTTGAAAAGATATACAAAATTGATCAACTTTTAGCCAGACTCATCATGAAAAAAAGGAAGGGCTCAAATCAGTACAATTATAAATGAAAAATAAATTACTATAAGCACCACAGAAATACAAAGGATCATGAGAGACTACTACTACACTACTACAAGTGCCAATAAAACAGACACTCTACAAGAAATGGACAAATTCTTACAAAGGCACAACCTTCCAAGCCTGAACCAGAACAAACTAGAAAATGTGAACAGACCAATAACAAGTGATATTGAAACTGTGATTTTAAAAACTCTCAACAAAGTCCAGGACCACATGACTTCAAAGGTGAATTATATCTCACATTTAGAGAAGAGTTATCACCTATTTTTCTGAAACTCCTATAGAGGAAGGAAAATTCTCAAACATCTTCTAAAAGGTTATCATCACTCTGATATCAAAATCAGAAAAAGCACAAAAAAAGAAAATTATAGGCCAATATCACCAATAAACAGACACAAAAATCCTCAACAAAATACTAGCAAACCAAATCCAACAATACATCATGATCAAGTGGGATTTATCCTAGGGATGCAAGGATTCTTCAGTGCAAGCCAATTAATTAGCGTGATATACCATATTAACAAACAGAAGAATAAAAACCAAATAATTATCTTTGTAGATGCAGAAAAAGCTTTTGACAACATCATGCATATCGATATTACTTTAAATGTAAATAGATTAAATGCACCAACCAAAAGACTTAGACTGGCTGGGTGGATGAAAACATGTGCATGTATGTACTTCTAGTTACCACATCACTCTGCTTCGACCCCCCCACAGTATGCAATTATTTTATATTGTTAAGTTAATCATTTCCCATTATGGCTTGCAATTTTAATTAACTTATTTTTTGTCTGGCTATTGACTGTGAAAACTGATAAACATATTTTACTTTTGTGATTATATTACTCACTTGTATACCACTGTATCATGATTGGTCAACAGAAAAATAATAGACCTCTGTATCACCAAAACTAGGATCTAACAGAAAAAACTTGTAATCGCTTTTTAAAATCCAGATGCATGTCAGAATTATCTCAAAACTTTTTGAAAAATACAAATGTTCAGGTATTTCTTTTTCTCTCCAGAGCTCCAAATATGTTTCTAATGAACAATCATGTTTAAAAACAACTCGACTATATGATGATCTTTTAGTTTTATCTAGTTTATTTTACTTTTTCTATTTCATATTCAGGGCTCCCATTTCATTTAGTTTATGTTCTCTAATTTTTCCATCTTTTTTTTTTTTTGGATACTCTTTCTCAAGCCTTTATCAAGTGTAGTAAAAAACCTTTTGTATACACATATGTAAATGTGTAATATATTTATTTTAGAAAACTTATGAACCTAAAAAATTATGACATTTTGGCTAATCAATGAATATAGTAAAGTTACAGGATATAAAATCAACACACAGAAATCCCTTGCACTCCTATACACTAATAATGAGAAAATAGAAAGAGAAATTAAGGAAACAATTCCACTCACCATTGCAACGAAAAGAATAAAATACTTAGGAATATACCTACCTAAAGAAACAAAAGACCTATATATAGAAAACTATAAAACACCAGTGAAAGAAATCAAAGAGGACACTAATAGATGGAGAAATATACCATGTTCATGGATCAGAAGAATCAACATAGGGAAACTGAGCATACTACCAAAAGCAATCTATAGATCCAATGCAATCCCTATCAAGCTACCAACAGTATTTTTCAGAGAACTAGAACAAACTATTTCACAATTTGTATGGAAATACAAAAAACCTCCAATAGCCAGAGCAATCTTGAGAAAGAAGAATGGAACTGGAGGAATCAACCTGCCTAACTTCAGGCTCTACTACAAAGTCAAGTCATCAAGACAGTATATGGTACTGGCACAAAAACAGAAATATAGATGAATGGAACAAAAGAGAAAGCCCAGAGATAAATCCATGCACCTATGGACACCTTATCTTTGACAAAAGAGGCAAGAATATACAATGGAGAAAAGACAATCTCTTTAACAAGTGGTGCTGGGAAAACTGGTCAACCGCTTGTAAAAGAATGAAACTAGAACACTTTCTAACACCATACACAAAAACAAACTCAAAATGGATAAAAGATCTAAACGTAAGACCAGAAACTATAAAACTCCTTGAGGAGAACATAGGCAAAACGCTCTCCAACATAAATCATAGCAGGATCCTCTATGACCCACCTCCCAGAATATTGGAAATAAAAGCAAAAATAAATGGGATCTAATTAAAATTAAAAGCTTCTGCACAATGAAGGAAACTATGAGCAAGGTGAAAAGACAGCCTTCAGAATGGGAGAAAATAATAGCAAATGAAGCAATGGACAAAGAACTAATCTCAAAAATATACAAGCAACTTATGCAGC
>SJYA01003372.1:679462-731011 GCA_006410615.1 Neotragus moschatus
ATGAACTACCGTGATGCCCACTAACTTTTCAGACATTCCAACTCTTTCTGCCTTCTATTCCTAGTTTCTTGGGTACTGTTATCAAGAGAGTGTAGTGAACTTTCTCAAATGTTTGTGTCTATTAAAATTATGTGTTTTTCCCCCTTTATTAATATGTTGAATACCTGGTTTATTTTCATATGTTGAATCAACTTTGCACTCCTGAAACAAATCCCACTTGATCACAGCATACAATACCATTCACATGCTCACTAGATTCAGTTTGTTAATACTTTCTTGAGGGTTGGTTAATTTATATTCATAAGGAATATTAGTCTCTAGTTTTCTTTTCCTGTGATATGTGATATTAGGGATATACTTGCCTCATAAAATGAGTTGGGACATGTTTTATATTTTCTGGAAGAATTTCAGAAGAGTTGGTATTGATTCTTCTGTATAGGTCTAGTAGACTTTACTAGTGAAGCAAATACCGTGTTCTAACAACCCAAGAGACAACACTACACAAGGACATCACCAAATGGTCAATACTGAAATCAGACTGATTTATATTCTTTGCAGCCAAAGAGGAGAAGCTCTATATAGTCAACAGAAACAAGACCTGAACTGCCTGTGGCTCAGATTATGAGCTCCTTATTGCAAAATTCAGACTTAAATTTGAGGGAAGTTGGAGAAGGCGATGACACCCCACTCCACTACTCTTGCCTGGAAAATCCCACGGATGGAGGAGCCTGGTAGGCTGCAGTCCATGGGGTAGCAAAGAGTTGGACACAACTGAGCGACTTCACTTTCACTTTTCACTTTCATGCATTGGAGAAGGAAATGGCAACCCACTCCAGTGTTCTTGCCTGGAGAATCCCAGGGACAGGGGAGCCTGGTGGGCTGCCGTCTATGGGGTCACACAGAGTTGGACACGACTGAAGCGACTTAGCAGCAGCAGCAGCAGCATACAGTGGAGGTGATGAACAGATTTAAGGGATTAGATCTGGTAGCGAGTGCCTGAACTATGGATGGAGGTTCATAACATTGTACAGAAGGCAGTGACCAAAACCATCCCAAAGAAAAAGAAATGCAAGAAGGTCAAGTGATCATATGAGGAGGCTTTACAAATAGCTGAGGAGAATAAAAACAAAGCTGATAAAAAATATATATATATTTAAAAAAAGAAGAGATGAGGAAGGCAAGGGAGAAAGGGAAAGATATACCCAACTGAATGCAGAATTCCAGAGAATAGCAAGGAGAGATAAGAGAGCCTTCTTAAATAGACAATGCAAAGAAACAGAAGAAAACAATCAACTGGGAAAGACTAGAGATTTCTTCAAGAAAACTGGGGATATTAAGGGAACATTTAACAAAAGGATGGACATGATAAAAGACAGAAACAGTAAGGACCTGACAGAAGCATAAGAGATTAAGAAGATGTGGCAAGAATACGCAAAAGAACTGTACAAAAAAGGTGTTAAAGACCAAGATAACCATGATGGTGTGGTCACTCAGCAAGACTCAGACATTTCCACAGTGTGCAGTCAAGTGGGTCTCAGGAAGCACTACTAAGAATAAAGCTAGTGGTGGTGATGGAATTACAGCTTAGCTATCTAAAATAGTAAAAGATGATGCTGTTGAAGTGCTGTACTCAATATGCTAGCAAATTTGGAAAAGTCAGCAGTAGCCACAGGACTGGAAAAGGTCAGTTTTCATTCCAATCCCAAAGAAAGGCAACACCAAAGAATGTTCAAACTACCATATAACTGTGCTCATTTCATATGATAGTAAGGTTATGCTCAAAACCCTTCAAGCTAGGATTCAGCAGTACGTGAACCTAAAACTTCCAGACGCACAAGCTGGGCTTAGAAATGGCAAGGGAACCAAAGATCAAATTGCCAACATCCACTGATCACAGCAAAAGCAAGAGAATCCCAGGAAAACATCTACTTCACTGACTATGCTAAAGCCTTTGTGTGGATCAAATCAAATTGTGGTAAATCATTAAAGAGATGAGAATACCAGATCACCTCACTTGCCTCCTGAGAAACCTGTAAGCAGGTTAAGAAGTGGTAGAACCAGACATGAAAACAACAGACTGCTTCAAATTGGGAAAGGAGTATAACAAGAATGTATATTGCCACCCTACTTATTTAACTTATATGCAGAGTACATCATGCGAAATGCTGGGCTGGATGAATCACAAGTTGGAATCAAGATTACTGGGAGAAATAGCAACAACCTCAGATATACAGATGATACCAGCCTTATGACAGAAGGCAAAGAGGAACTAAAGAGCCTCTTGATGAGGGTGAAAGATGAGTGAAAAAGCTGGCTTAAAACTCAACATCCAAATGGTTGTATTTGACTAATTCAAAATTAAATACTCTGCCAAATAAAAGCCTTGTTTTCTAAGTACACAAACAAAAACACTCAATATTTAAAAAGCTAAGACCATGGAATCTGTCCTATCACTTCATGGCAAATAGAAAGAGATAAAGTGGAAGCAGTGACAAATTTTATTTTCTTAGGCTCCAAAATCACTATGGATGGTGACTACAGCCATGAAATTAAAAGACACTTGTGCCTTGGAAAGAAAGCTATGACAAACCTATTCAGCATATTGAAAAGGAGAGACAGTACTTTGCCAACACAGGTCTGTCTGGTCAAGGCTATGGTTTTGCTAGTAGTCAAGTCTGGATGTGAGAGCTGGACTATAAAGAACGCTGAGCACTGAAGAATTGATGCTTTTGAACTGTGATGCAGGAAAAGAGTCCTGAGAGTCCCTTGGACTGTAAGGAGATCCAACCAGTCCATCCTAAAGGAAATCAACCCTGAATATTCATTGGAAGGGCTGATGCTGAAAGTGAAGCTCCAATATTTTGGCCATCTGATGGGAAAAGTCAACTCACTGGAAAAGGCCTCACTGGTGGGAAAGATGGAGGGCAGGACAAAGGGGTGACAGAGCATGAGGTGGTTGGATGGCATCATCAACTCAACGGACATGAGTTTGAGCAAACTCTGGGAGACAGTCAAAGGACAGGGAAGGCTGGCATGCTGCAGTCTATGGGGTCACAAAGAGGTGGACACGACTTAGTGGCTGAAGAACAACAACTAGGGAAGCCATTTTGGGTCTCAGCTATTTTTTATGATCTTTTAAATTAATAATTCAAGTTCTTTTGTTATACTTATTCAGAATCTTGAGTCCATTTTCATAGTTTGTGTCTTTCTAGGAATTTGTCCATTTCATCAAGGTTACCTAATTTCTTGGCATGCAATTATTCACAATATTCCCTTACAAGCCTTTAAATTTCTCTAGGGTCTACAGTGATGTCTCTTCTTTTATTCCTGACTTTAATAATTTGAGTGGTTTTTTTTTTTGTTTGTTTTCATTCATCAGTTTAACTAAAGTTTTGTTTATTTTGTTGAACTTTTCGAAGAACCACGTTTTGATTTAATTGCTTTTCTGTACTGCTTTCTATGTAACAACTGACTTTGGCAAACACAGATGAAAATGCACATTCTAAAAATAACATTAAATTTACAACCACACTGAAGCTGGTAAAGAATGTTTTTCAATGGTTTAAATTTTGTTTCGTCAAAGAACATATCATGACTGTCATAAGGATCGTGTGACAATAGAGATTTGGGTAAGCATTAGATTCATCCCATTGTCTTGCTCAACTCTTGAAGCCCAGGAGAAAACCTAGCCAAGGCCTGCATTCTGTGATATACCTCATCTAAAGGTGACAAACTGAGGCTTCTGGCTACAGTTTTACCTGAATGGTTCAATATTAAAAAACTTTTTAGGCATGACTAAAGGGTGTCCCCACCCACTCCAGTGTTCTTGCCTGGAGAATCCCAGGGACAGAGGAGCCTGATAGGCTGCTGTCTACGGGGTCGCACAGAGTCGGACACGACTGAAGCGACTTAGCAGCAGCAGCAGCAAAGGATGTCCCCAGAGCCTGGAAACAGAATGTTAGCCCAGTTTGCCTATGAGCAGCCTTTGACTATTCCAGCTCCAGCCTGTTAAAAGTACACATCAAGCACAATACAAAAACATTTTTTAAAAAACAAGTATAGAAATATCACTAAACTGGGAAGAAAAAAAAGGAATCATATTTTCTATTAGGAAAGTATAAGTAATATACTCACCGTTCATTATCCAAGGCATATCGAAGATCACCATTTTTGCTGAAAGATGGGGAAAAAAAAAATCATTGATTGTAGCTCAGTCCCTCAATAGTAGTATCACTTATACTTGACCAAGAAAAAACTAGTGACGTAAATGGAACTAAAAGCTGAGATCTGTGACTCAGTTTTAATCCCGTGAAGTGTGAGTAGTATTAGAAGTAAACTAACTTCTCACAATGGTGAGGGGTTCACCTAGGAGGACAGCTTATGTGTAATGAAAAATGCACTATCATTGTCCGCTGGCAAATAGCCTGTCCCTTTATTCATTTATAGCTTTTGTTTTTTGCAGAAAAGTACAAAAAATATAAGTGGGTAAGTGGAGACTATGGATATAGTATGTGGTATTAGTGTTAAGTCCACTGAGCTTTAAAATGATTTCAATGTCTAATTTATAGTTTCAATTATAATTTTACAGAGATTATACTGTTAAACCAACTCTTGACAGTTGCCCTCCTCACTTTTAGTAAGTCATGTTTTAAGAAACAAAACGTGTTTCGACTTTTCTTAATATTATCAGCCCCAGGAAGCCAATAATTCCAAAGTACACAGAAATATTAGTTGTATACTTAGATGAAGATATTAAACAGCTCTATGAAAAATTGTGACAAAGAATCAGAACTCACAAAGGGGACTTTTGATATAAAATTCATTCTATTTCAGATGAATCAAAAGACAATTTCATTCTTCTCTGAACAGGGAACCTCCTAGAATAATTAATGTAGGACAAGTAAAGTACATGTAGGGAAGAAGGTACATGGAAAGAGGTACCCTGGTGCTTAATACCTCAGTCTTCATCTGAGATCTGCCTCAAGAGATCTGGATTCAATAGTTTAAGAAATAATAGTTACATTTCATGACAAATTTTAAAGCATAATTAACCTAAGATTCTATAAAATTCAATGTCTGCAAAGCATTATGAAGCTACAATATATATACTATATATTTATTTGGAATGACAGTGTTCAATTCATCTTTATATAGACCCATGAATTTATTAACAGTTTCCTCAAAAGAATCTTAGATGTATTTTATAAAGCAGTAATAATATCTGTGCTCTTCAAAATGGCTTTTCACAAACTGCTTCGGATATTTCAATAAACAAGTGGAGATTTTTCTTTCATTTTGTACATAAAAGAAAGAAAACCTAATAATATGGGGTAGTGTTTCCCTACTGACCAATGACTGGCACCACCCAGCAAGTCTTAAAGAATCAGGTACATGCCAGATCCAAGAATTCAGAAAGAACAGCAGATTCTACAGGTTTCCCAAACCAAACATTCTTTTTACCTAAAAATGTTCATGAATACTCTCTCTGAAGACACGAGAGCACAGGGCTACGAGTGGCACTGATCCTTGACATCCATCATGCTTTCTGTATGCTCTTCACTCCACATTAATACTAACGTGAAAGCATGTCAGCAAAAACCATCACAATATTGTAAAGTTATCAGCCTCCAATTAAAACAAATAATTTAATTTAAAAAACACACCAAAAAAAAAAGCTTGATCTAAAAAAAAATAATAATAATACAATGACTTAGGGATTCCATGCTTTAGTGTCGCCTGAGTTACAAGTCCCAAAAGACCCCAACTGTGGAATTTGCCAGGGGTGTGTCCAACCAGACCTCAGTTTCCATTTTCTGATATCCCTGTTGCATCTCTCCTGTCTCTTTACTTTCATCCCACACAGGTTAAAAGTTTTTGGCTATCTATATGGGATGGCATCTTGATTCTCCAAGGGGAAACCATCATATAAATTTAATCAATCAAACATGAATACATAACATGTAGGAGTGCTTCATTTAGGTAATTAATGGAAGACTCACAATTAAAAAACAAAATCTAAATGCCAACTAGTCATGTTTTCTTAGTAACAATTTAAAAATATCAAATTGATAGAAACAGCGCATTTTATGTTTGAGTTGCTTATCACACCTTATCAATACTGCTCATCTGTGTCTTGCATGTAAGAAGCTTCAAATAATACTTAAAATTAATTCCTCAGTTGAAAATATTAGTATGGTACAATCTTAGAAATATATATATGTTTTTATGTCTCTATGTGTGTGTGTGTGTGTGTGTGTGTGTGTGTGTGTTACAGGAGGATAAAAACACAGATTATAACTTATACTCTTAAAACTATAAAGAACAGTGATTGTTTATGAAAAATTTCTCCTGTACCTACTAGGATATGCACTTAAACTTCTATTAACACATTTAAAGCTCTTCACCAAAATGTAACATCTCAGGTTTTAAAAGCTATAATAATACAAAGCTCACAATTATCATTGTCTATGGTTTCACTATATTTTTATAAACAAGAAAGGTACTTACAGAGGTATTTAGGGTAATAAACCTTAAAGCAGTTGATGATAAAGCGTACAAATTCCATGTCCTAAAATAAAGAATATACATTTAAATCTTCAAGACTGGCCACATTAGAAAATTTTAAATTGCGTATTTCTAAGGGTGCTCAATTAAATAAAAATGAGGTAATTATTAAATTCTTTAAAAATAGCTCATAAAGTAAGTATCTATAGTCCCAGAATTTGGTTTTAAGTCATTAAGATACTTAAAATAATCAATCTTAAAACTGAATTAAATATATGGCTGAGTCCCTTTGCTGTTCACCTGAAACTACCACAACATTGTTTGTTAATCGGCTATACCCTAATACAAAATAAAAAGTTAAAAAAATTGAGTTAAAGAAATTAAATGCTTACACATCATTCATGTTACTTCAAACCAGTTAGATACTTCAGGCTGCTAAGGTAATGTGGCATTATAAAATGGATCTAAAAAGGAACTCTCATAGAAAAATTCTAAAAATCTGTTGAACAATTAAATAATTATTAGAACAAATATACAGGCTGCAGCCTGACTACTGGGAATGGCAATATATATGTATATAAATTCTGATATGTCTCTTTTATAAACCTAATTTCTATACCTCATAAAATACATTTTATTAATCTTTCACACAACAGTTAATCTGATCATACCAGTTGGCTGGATCTACTTCTACCTTTGTTCCTCTCATGTAGGAATCAAGAATTTTTTTAGTTTACATTTAAATACTGCTCATTGACTTCAATTTCTGGGAGATATAGCTGACTGTTAGTTCTACTGCACTGAACACAGCAACATGAAATTAGATTATCAGGGATACTATCTACATGGATCATCTCATTTCGTATATTTCTACTGGCCATGGGATGACTTACTCATCAACTATTTTGTAAGGACTGTAGGATGAAAAATACAACCAGATAAACTTAAAAGCATCAATTACTAAAAGGTGAGCTGTCCTGGAGAGCTGAGTCTATAAAGTTATTCCTAGCATGCAAGTTATAGCATCTTTTAACTCCAATAAAATGAAAATAAGCATCTTTAAAGTATCTTAAGTATTTATTATGGAATAAACCCTAGCATATAATAATACTTTTATAACTAGTCATTATATCTACTGTACACAGGGTTTAATAATCTGTAGTAAAGAATCAAAGAGAATACCTCAAAATTTATATATTTAATTACCTAGTACATGATCTGTGGCCCCCAGACTTTGCCTAAAAAATCCTTGTCCAATATTCTTGTTGGAAATATCTTTTATTTCCAAGGTATTAAATAAAATAAATAAAATGTATTAAATAAAATAAATACCTTTTATTTAACTGAATCACCTGGCTTATAAAATCCAAAATTACTGCTATTTCAAGTCGATTTAATAGGATGCCACTGGTGTACATATATTGGTAGGTACTACATAAAAAAGTTTCATGAAACCCATTGCTCCGTGTTCTGTGAGGATATTTTCAAGGATGCTATTCATTATTCTGTAAAACATCTTCCCTTTGAAGACCCATGGAAGACTTTTCTTCTAGTTCAAGTACCAGGAATGGACACACTTAAGACACAAGTTTTAAAGTATGTCCACTGAGTAATTTTCAATGTTTCCATTTCTTTCAGGCAAGCTTAAAGCCAAATGGGTGGCCTAACTCTGATAAATAATTGTAAAAAATTTTTGACTTACAATTCTGTATATAGCTTTACAGGCCAACTTAAATCTTCTGTGAATTGTGAGGATTATATATAATTATATATATAAACATTACATATAAACATAAAAATATATAAACATTATATAAACATAATTCAGTAAGATTCTAGTACTGGGAAACACTAATGATTTAAGCACTAAGTAATGCAAATAAATCTTATTTATAAATAAAGATAATGAAATAAAATATAAGTAGCTTGAAAAATTATCAGACAGCTCAACTCTCTGCCCCTGTATTTGTTAATAAAAAACATTAACATTTATTTTTTCAAGATTCTGGGTTAATTCAAATATTAATTATTAGAATAGTATCATACATAAAGGATACCAGAATTAGAATTTATTTTCATGGAATATTTATTTATCTAGACATTTTGGTTTAGATTTGAGATATAAAATGATTTACTCTGTGATCTAGAACTCACTGACATGGAAACTAGATTGAAAAATGAACCAAGGGCAAATGACTCAGAGATACAGAAAGATTAAAAAAAAAATGTGGGCCTACTGCCTAAAAAAAGTCTATCTAGCTTTTTCTTTTTTTTTTTAATGTCTAAAGTTTCCCTTTTTGGGGTGAGGGTATCACTATAATTTCATCGCCTTTATCATCTAAAAAAAGCTATTTTCCAGTATTACTGCGAATTCTTTATAAACACCATTGTACACAGCTACACATATGCCATCAATTAGATATACCATAATTCACCACTTCACTGTGCTGACATTTACATTTTTTCTAATTTTTTACCATTTTAAATGACACTCTGAAAAAAAATTCTGATGCACAAAGGTTTATTTTTTGTACCAAGATTTATTTCTTTAGAATAGGTTTCCAGAAGTTAATTACCAGGCAAAGAGTATGAATACGAACACTTGAAAGATATTAACATACTTTGCCAACTGGATTTTCAAAAAGATTTCAACACTGATGCAGGCGGGTCCCCAGACACCACTTCACTGCCACCAGCATTAGCCCAGGTTTAAGTGTTAGAGACAACAGCTCTAATAAACAGACAACAAATCCCCATCACTGCTAAAGGGTTTGCAGTCAGCACTAAGGGCTCAAATGGAAGACTGGTAAGTTTTATTTTTTTAAGATTGGCAAGAATCACCTGAAGAAAACTAGGTTTGAAAACTAACCAAATCAAACAAAAAGCGAATTTAAAGGAGCAAACAAGAAACTCCAACAAAATCACAAAGTGCTGGATATGCAAAAATGCAAGCAAACATCCTGCCACTGCCAAACAGGCAATGGTATGCTGGAGAGCTACACTGCTGTGCTCCACGTTTTCAGAGTGTGCTCCTCTGTGCCAGGCACAGGGGAGGTGCTATAGAGGACATTGGCTTTGACAGAAAAGTTGACTGTTACCACACCTACTCATTACCCTGCCAGCCTTGACACCCAATATCCTGCCTATCAGGTAAGGAACATTTCTAGGAAATATATAGTTTCAATGCCATATTAGTTTTTTGCAAGTCTTACTCCATGTTTGACTTCAATCACAATTCCGGGCAGGGGGAATAAATTCCAAACATGACTTGATTAGCTCAATTTTATAGGATTCTTTGGTTGAGTGGCTGGGGATGGGAAGGACAGGAGAGGCGGATGACGTCGTGATAAACAATGACTCAGAATTAATGAAAAATTCTTACTATGCTATTTAGTCCAGTCTCTGACAGGTCAAACATCACTGTAACAGGCTTCCCATTTTCTCTCTTAGCATACCGTTCCAACCAGAATGCAATAAGCTTCTTTTTGTCCAACATGGTCTTATGGTCTTTTATATGGTACTTCACCCTGATCCAGACTTTAAGCAGAACATAAGATAAAAAGAAGAAAAAATATTTATAGCATTTTAATATTATTTTATGCATATATCATTCATTTCCTTTGACATTTTAAAATTTATATTTCATTTCTCAGATTAAAAATTTCTCTTCCTTCCTTTAAATGAGAAACAGTGTATACCTGTGAATCTTAGAGAGCCACAGAAAGGTACCCCCCCCTTAGAAAATACACTTTCCCCCTTAGTAAGCAAGGGAAGAAAGAAAATACAGGTGAACAAGTAATATTTGCTAATAACCTACAAGTACTCTACCCTGTACTTAACAATAAAGAAAGCACTAGAAAAACATTTTATCCAGAAGAAAAGCCCAGACAGAAGCACAATGGTGGCAAAAGTGGGTGTCGTGCGTGGGGGCAGAGCATGGAGAGTGTTGAGAGTGGCGGCAGCCAGGACAAAATGTGACGAGCAGTGGGAGGAACAGCTGAACAGAGAGACAGAGCTGGGCTTGAAGGACTCTGTGTTAAATGCTAAGGTGCTCTGATTTTCCTATTTCAAACATCTGTGGGCAGCAGCACAGAGGGGAGACTGCGAGAGGCAGAGAGGGAGGCCCAGGAGGCTGCTTCCTGGGAAGGGCCTGGGGTGGGGAAGAGTTGGGACTGAAGTGAGGAAGTGCTGCGGAAATCAGAGGAGGGGCTCAAGTGAAGCTCTGTCCAGGGAAGAATCAACGGCTGGTGGACCTGAGCTGGGCTGTACAGGGAAGGCGGCAGGATGTGTGTGGTGCACTGAGTTGTGCTGAAGGTGGCCAACCACCGATCCGGTGCGCGGCTGGCCGTGTATGTGCATGTGGCCTGGGGGACAGCCTGGGGTCACCGCTGTTTGGGAGATAGGGGCTGAAGGAGCCCAGGTACTTGACATCACCCAAGGAGGCTGCATCAGCTGGAAAGGAAAAGAGGCCAGAAAAGGAACAAAGCCTGGGAAATACATGTGAGGCACCAAGTGGAAGAAGAGAAATGGGCAAGGAAGCTTGAGCAGGAGGAACCGGCACTGGGAGGAAAACGCTCCGGGAGGGCAGCGACACGGGAGCTGATCACAGGCCGCCGACGGGGCGTGTGAGGCGGGCATGGAGTGTGCAGCACACTGCTTTGGCAGGCTAACTGCTCAGGATGGGGGCTCTGATGCGGCCACTGAGCCCCAGCCTTGGTGCCAACTGAGCTGCATTTTGGGCAAAGGCGAGAGAAGACTGACGAGAGAGACCTTGGGACAGCAGGCTGATGATCGCCTCACTCTCACACCAAATTAGGAAGAAGCAAGGGGAGAAGACTGTGGGTAACTTGAGAAGAAAAAAAGTCCACTTAGCCATCCTCAGTGACTGTCAAAAACATTCTCCATCAAGATACCAGGTTGAATTTTAATCTCAGTAAATTAGAAGAAAATGACTCTGAGTTATATCATTTTGGCAGTGTGGTGGGATGTGACATTTGGGCCTTTACAGCCTGCTTTATTATAATGCAAATGGTACATTCAACTACTAAGTACTCGATGCTTGGTCCACCTGGCCCCGACCACTCCCATTGGAGGAAACCTGATGTGTGGTTCATACACGGAAAGTTCTGCCTATTATCAATTCAGTTGAGATGGACGAGATCTCAAAATCCCAAAAAGCTAGTACATATATTAAATATACTCACACAACTTGTTGCCTTCTTTGTCATAACCATGGAGATAAATGCCACCAATTTCCAATAGCCACCTGGGAATGGAGGCTTCGGTCAGGTCTAAAAGGTGACAAACTTTAATGAGTAATTCTAACTCAGAGGTCTTTTAAAGAGAATACGTACAACATATAGATTACTATTATATAGTAGTTCTGGTACAGAAAACGATAAGGTTATTTTTTTTTAAAAGATACAGCTTTTACAAACTTCTGGAAAGTACCTCTGATGATTAAAAAAAAAAGTGTTTCTTACTAAGTAGGAAAATCTACATAGAGATGAGAAAAATGGAAAAAATCCATTTCCTTTTACACGTCAGCCATTATGATGTAGACACATTTTCATGTTCTGATTTTATTTCTCATAATGACTTGCAAACAAATATCATTATTGGACAATTTTGGAAGAACATGGCAGTAAATATCCACATCATAGTCTCAGAGGTGATGTAAGAAATCACTATGGTTTCTCTAGTAAAATGTTTTAGTCTATTTTTCTACAAAGTCTGATAACCAGCAGAGGCTAACACATTTATAATCTTGGCACAGGTGGGAAATACTTCAAGAAAAATGCTAGATCCTTTAGCAGGAGGCCTGCTCTCTAGCAAGGTCAAGAACCAACACAGCAAGGCAGCAAATGCCAAGGCTTTTGTGTCATTCATCAGTACTTCCCTAAGAACTCTCATAGATGTCTTTATCTTTCCTCACCCCTCTTTCATCATATCTCTGCTACTGGCCACTAGAAACTCTCAATTCTATATAAGAGAAAACTATTGTTGAGTTTAAGGTCTATCCTGTACTTAAACGATTTAGGAATATCAGGTTTACATTTCTTGCTTGGTTAATAAATGCTCATTGCTCAAATTACCTAAAGCTTTTATATTTCCAATCAAATGATTTTTTAAATACCCTCCTTCTGATAGATTCCTTCTCCAAATATGATGACTGGAAAGAGTACCTGCTCTGGATTTATTTGTTGACTATTTTGTACTAAATCTCCAGACTCAGTCACTCCAGAGTTTATAATCTTTACGGTCAGGAAATCCTTCTTTAAACCTCAATGAAACCAGTAGTTTCAATGACTTATTTGAAACGACCCTGATGCTGGGAAAGATTGAAGGCAGGAGAAGGGGATGACAGAGGATGAGATGGTTGGATGGCATTGCCAACTCGATGGACATGAGTTTGAGTAAACTACAGGAGCTGGTGATGGACAGGGAGGCCTGGAGTGCTGCAGTACGTGGGGTAACAAAGTCAGACACAACTGAGTGACTGAACTGAAACCAGTAGTTATGCCAGTGTCTTCCTGTTAAATTTTTTAGGAGATAATGGGTAACCTTTCCTGAAAAGAGGTCTTCATTTACTTGAAGACTACTACATAATCCCCTCTAAGATTTAAAACTTTTTTTTTTTCAGGGAAGGGGGTGCGATTTCAATCTAGAATTAGACCTTGAAATCAAGATGTTAAGAGGGCGGCAGTGACAGGCATCCTTGGGGATAAACTTGCATTTTGGGGATCCCCATTCTTCTAGTAATTCCACATGGAGCACCTATTAACAAGCAACTCTGGGAATAGAGGCAGACACCAGGCAACAACTGAGAACAACAGGCAAACAGTATCTCTTTTTCTCCAGGCTTGGTGGTAAAGATGCTGAGCTGCTAGTTTAATTAAGGTTCTAAACCAAAAAACTACAGAATAGGAGACTGTGCTGTTAGTGAAGAACGTGAGCATGATTTGGCTCCTTGGCAATCTGATTGCTTTGTGAGTAATCCTACTTTTAAGACTTATTTATAAGATGCTTCTCTCAAAGTGTTACTGGGTCTTTACAAAACCTCGTACCCTGATATTTATGATGACTGCCAAGAATATTTCCAAATATGCTATTCGATACATGTAAAATGGTAACATTTATGCAGGGGAGGGATACAGTACACAGTCAAGGTTAAACTGAGCAGCTTACCATTGACAGCCATTTCTTTCCTCCACTGAAAACTCTCATCAAGCATCTTCAGTGTTTCATCTACGACATTATGCCTCCAAGCCAAGTAACTTTCAACCCAGTTATCATCTTGCTGTAGTCTTTCAACATCACGTGAGTCATACTTATCTGACTTATCTAGGGGAAAAACAGTAATAAATATCCATGTCAGATAAATTCTGCAGTGAATGATAACCAATACTAATACCAAAGGAGAAGAAAGACCCGAAGGATAAAGCTAAGCTATTTGAAGATAGACACAGGGATGCAGTTCAGATGAAAACGCAATTTAAAGGATTGGTGGAATTTCTAAGTGTGACTAAAAGTTATCTAAAAATTGCAGCTTTATTTCAAGACAAGCCACCATGGGTGTAAAAAATAAGAACATAGTGAAATATTTTGCAGAACCCTCTCTAAAACCATAAATGAAGATCTGGGAAGAGCAATTATGTTATTGGAACTTGAAGTCCTCACCCTAGTCAACGAAAAATGAACTTTTGTGTAAAGAAATAACTAAGTCGTACTTAAAAAGAGGTGTTCGGCAAATGTCTTTTTTGAAAAGGAACTAAATCCAAAATGGAAATGATGTATGTAGCAGTCAACATTTCCCACAGTTCATTGGAATGTGTGTGTGTACTTGTGTTAGTTGCCCAGTCATATCTGACTCTTTGCGACCCTCTGGACTGTAGCCTGCCAGGCTACATTCATGGACAGAGGTCCATGGAATTCTCCAGGCAAGAGTGCTGGAGTGGGTTGCCATTTCCTTCTCCAAGGATCTTCCCAACCCAGGGACTAAACCCAGGTCTCCCACATTGCAGGCAGACTCTTTACCACTTGAGCCACCAGGGAAGCCCTAGTTGGAGTAATTGTTGCCAATGATGTCCCATTATCCACCTACACACAAGCTGTGTTCTCATCAACCTCTACGTACCTCTATATCCTCCTTCCATGCCCCCCTCTATTTTCCTGTAATTGAAGTTTCCTCGTGTCCTTACAACCACCTCTGCACATCCAAATTCTACCACACTGTAAGACTCGTTTCAAATGCTTCCTCTTCCATAAAATTTTCCCTAGGCCCAGAAGTAATTCCTTCCCTGTGAATAGCTAGTGGACCTGAACTATGCCTTTAAGGCACTTAGTGCATTTCCCCTTGAATCAGAGTTACTGGCATTTATGCCATATCTTCCTGTACAGAGATCTTAACAGCACAGTCTATACACCCTAAGAAGCCCCCAGAGCAGATTACAGCAGAGCCAATGAAAAGACTTTTAGGAAATATTTGTGGACTCAATCTTTTCCTTTCCTATTTTTATTTTCTCAGGCAATGGTACCCTCCCAGGTGCCCAAGGAAGATATTTCAGAAAACTGCCTTCATCTCCAATTTTTTCCCCCTAGTTAGTTGCCAAATTATATAGATTCTATCTCGTCTCCATTTGTTCTGACTTATTTCAGGCCCTCATGGATAACAGATGAAAGGGCAGGGGAATATAAAGTGCATTCATGGAATTATCTTCTTTGAGACCCAATTTCCATATCTTTCAATTACATTAGATACTCACAGGGTTGTGTGAAGATTGGATAAAAATGTATATATATAAAAGTACCTGAAAGTTTAAAGCACTATAAAATATAACATGAGGCCATAAATCATGTATCGTAGAGTGTTAGCTTGGATATGGCTTTCAATAACTGGTCTCTACTTTTTTAATGCATACTCTGTTGTAGATAAACCTTAGAAAATGGTATTTTAGCTCTGCTATTCAAACATTCATCAATATTCAAAGCAAAAAGGCCCCTGGGAACACCTGCCCCTCCAGAAGGACCATCCATCCAGTCTGGCCACTGGACAGCTTTCTCCAATGGACCAATATGGTGTTTTCCTTGAAATTACTGTCTGCCTTCAAGAAAATTTCTCCCAAAAACCCAAGTCTGAATAACCACAGTTTACTTAACGGCTGTTCTTTCAAATAAAAAGGGTGGTCCATGAAAAATATGACTAATTTAGTCAGCAACTCAAATGCACAAAAGTATTTTATGAGTACTTCTCAATTTTGTTACCCAGAACACTTAAAGAACATGCACTCAAGGGTCAAGATTTAATAAAACTTATTGCTTCATCAGAGGCTTTCTAAAATAACATTGACTTAAAAAAAAGTTTTAACTGAGCATGCTGACAATGAAGACTATATTGGCCATTCACCTTGATTCAGGCTGAGGAGGCAACAGCTTTGCCTACCAAAGCTTCCATGTAATCAGAGCAAATGAAAAACACAAGAGGCTTCTTAGCATCACTGTGAAAACAACTCTGACCTCATGGGTTCCTAAAGAGCCCTTGGCATCTCCAAGGATCCAGAGACTAAACTCTGAGAACTTCTTCCCCAGGAAAACATGTGGTAAGTGGTGAAAACTCAGAAAATTATTAGCCATAAGCAGAAGAATCAAACATACTTGGTGTTATTATTATTCCTACCCCTGTTGATATTATCACTACAGTGTCCCTTACCAAGAAATGCAAAGCTTACTGCCCCTGGAGAGCTTTTAGGAATGAAGATTTTTGCAATCAGAAATCTCCATTTAGATTAAAATGGTTGCTATTAATAAAACATGTGCTTAAACGTATGAGATGCCTGTTGTTAGACATTATCCCTAGATAGAAAGAAATGGAAATAAGAGTGCTAGAAAAGAGCGAGAGAGGACTAGGGAGAAGGTTATATAGGTGGAAGGAGAGAGGCAAGAGACAAGTTGGGGCAGAAGAGGACGGAGAAGGGGGCTAAGTAAGGAGAGGGAGAGAAGGAAGGAGACAGAGAAACAGAAAACTGAGCATTCGAGCTAAGGAAAACTTGACCTGGACCACAAGACCAAGTGCAATACTGTTTACGACATCACAGTTTGCTGCAACACAGCCCCCAGACAACTGAGCTGAGGGGGAGGCAAAATACACAGCCCCAAACATGGTCCTCTGGTATACTGATTATTCTGAGCTATTTTTAATAACGGCAAATACAAGAAAAGCTCTAAAAGGTGAGCAGAAGTCATCCTTTTATATGAAAAAGTTATCATTTTATAAGAAGTCATCCTTTTATAAGGGAAGCCTCCATTTGTAAGGATGCTGCCCTCTGTAACAGGAAGAGAAGAATGATGCGAAATCTCCTGAAACTGTTTATCAACACAGAAGGTAAGGACTTAAATCTGTATAACCATACCCTATTTACTGAGCTCTTCCTGGTCATCTCTAATAACTGACTCCCCATCCCGACATTTTCTTTTGTCTTTAGCTGGAGATGGTAGTGAAGGTGGTGGCTTGGGCCACTTTGGAGAGTCACTCAGTTCTCCTGGGTCTCTCTCAACGTATACAGGAGGTATACATGTTATTAAACGTGTTTGCTTTTCTCCTGTTCATCTGTCTTTCATCAATTTATGAGATCAGTTAAAGAAACTAGAAGGGTAGAAGGAACTTCCACAGAACCCTCAAGTGTTAGGGAGTTTTCTGAAAACCTATCCTTTGGTAAATCCAGATGTTACAGGGAAAAGCTAAAGATGTACACCCAGAAGGTATGTGAAGATATCAAAACACACAGGAAGATATCAAAACCTTCCCCACTCCCTAAGACATCACTTTACCTCTCAGTGACTAAAGCACAGAGATCAAGAAGAGATCAGTCTCATACAGAGATATATGGGCACACTAATACCTTGTCCTTATTACTTTCATCTTGCTGAGGACCAGTGAAAACTGCATTATAAACCAACATGAATCTCAAGTAGCAGACTTTTAAGCCTCATCCTTGCACTTGTTCAAAATAGCTCAAAGCTCATTTCTGGCCACTACTCTGTTAAGAAACCTTAATCAACTATTGCCACACTTACTATGGTTTACTGTCTCTTTCTATTTCTCCTTATATGAATTTTGCTCTATAAATTGGTCTTATATTTATACAGTATATCACCAAGCCAACTGGACACTCCTAATTTTGCTGAGAAAGAATCAGATAAGTGGCAATGGTGATTAACCTCTGAGTCAGACAGGAGAAAAGATGACTCCTCTCAACTCTTTCCTCCCCCGCGTGCACATGCGCACTTCCTTCAAGCTCTCTCACATTTACACTTTTAAATGTTGCAGGATAAAGAGAATACAGTGCTTACTCATAAACCAGCAAATTCCATTATTATTTTTTCTCTCTCTTGCATTTGTTGGCTGGTGAAACTACAAACCAGCCAGAAACTATGTTTTAAGGTTAACAAATATGAAAAAAATTCACAGCCAGATTCAGGGTATGGGACAGTGATGGAATCAGAAGACCTCTGCTATTAACTATATTCAGGAAGACTGAGCAAGTCACTCCAGGCCTGACTTTTTTTCTCTGTAAAATGGAGATAAGGTCTGCCTTTTCAGTATTATGAAGATCAAGGACACTCTGAAAACTTTTAACACAATACCAATGAATTTTTATTAACATAAGGTAGAATGCTACCCATGAACAGAAACCTAAATTCTAATTGACCTATTAGTTGAGAAAATCTTGAAATTATATTGTAGTTATTATAAATGTGCCTAGAATTCATATAAAAGGTTTAAAAATGCAACAGTATTTTGATAATGAAAAACAGAGAATAGTTATCAACTGGGTGTCATAATGTCAAAAAGCAGCAAATATACAACTCAAACATTTCAGTAGTGTGAAATCTCATGAGTGTGTGTTTGGTCACTAAGTCACATCCAACTCTTTGTGACCCCCATGGGTCACATCCAACTCTTTGGTGACCCCCCAACCAGGCTCCAATGTCCATGGGATTCTCCAGTTAAGAATACTGGAGTGGGTTGCCATTTCCTTCTCCAGTGGATTCCTGACCCATCAAACCCGAGCCTCCTGAATTAGCAGGCAGATTCTTTACCACTGAGCCACCAGGGAAGCCCTTAAAACCTCTTAGCATCTGTTATTTCTCCAAGACTCTGAGCACTGATCTACTTAAAGTCCTGGTGGGGCCCTGGAAGAGCATTTGTACTGGATGGACGATTTCAATTGGCTGAAGCCTGTATATGTCGACAATGCGAGTGACCAGGCTGAAATAACAAATATTCCCTTAAGTGTATCCTCTGCTGATTGGCCACAACCTACCCTGAATCTCTTCTTTCCTGTGAAGCTTTCCGGTGAGAGACTGACCAGCAGGTGACTGTCTACAGTGGGATTAAGCCGCTGACCTCCAGCAGCAATTCTCAAACTTTAGCACCTATCAGAGTCACCAGGAAGGCGTGTTAAAACAGGGATGACTGGGGCCCTACCTCTAAATTCATGGGGCCCAGTAATTTGTGGGTGAGATCTCAGAATCTGCACTTGCAGCAAGTCCCTGCAGAATGCTGCTGCTTCAGAGACCACACTTTGAAAACTCAGGGGCTACTACAGGGGTTGGCAAAATTGTTTGGTAAAGGGCCAGAGGATAAATATCTAAGGATCTTAGCCTTTGACAGCCACATATGGTTGCTGTTGCTAATTCTTTTTCTTTTTCTTAGCAACGCTTTACAAATAGAAAAACCATTCTGAGCTCAAGGGCTATTCAAAACACAAACAGGGACTTCCCTGGTGGCTCAGTGGATAAGAATCCACTTGGCAATGCAGGGCACATGGGTTCAATCTTTTGTCTGGGAAAATTCCACATGCTGCAGAGCCAACTAAGCCCAAGAGCCACAACCACTGAAGTCTCCGCACCCTGGAGCCCACATGCTGGAACTCCTGAGCCTAAGCGCTGCGACTACTGAAGTCCGTGCACCCTAGAGCCTGTGCTCTGCAACAAGAGAAGCCACTGCAGTGAGAAGCCTGCACCCCACAACCAAGAGTAGCTTCCGCTTGCTGCAACTAGAGAAAGCCTGGACACAGGAAAGAGGAGCCAGCGCAACCAAAAATAAATTAGTAAGACACAACATACAACAGAACTTTGCTGACTTCTGGTCTGTTGTAGAGATGGGAGGGGCTTTCTGCTTCAGCTCCTGTCCTTCAAGAACTGAGTTCATATGCTCAATATGTACAAGACATTATATCTTGGTGACTTACCTCTCTGTCTATTGGAGTCTTCTTTCAATGTTCTTTAATAACAATTCATTAGAAAGTTTAGAGATTTTTGTGTTGCTATCATGAGCCAAGACTTGAAAACCTTACACCTCTTATTTTCCTTGCCACATTGATAACTAGGTTGTTTTATGTCCCATAGAATTATATAAATAATATTGGAGATCATTGTCTTTTGCCTGACTTTCTGGGAATCATTTTGAAGTTTCATGATTAACCATGACTTTTGCTGTAGGATTTTTAGAAGAGTTAAGAAAACAAGTTACCTTGTTTTGTAAAAGTTTTGTTTGCTTTTCATCAAGCTGAATTATAGCCAATGTGGTTTCTGTCTTTATTGAAATACACATTTTCCCTCATTTAATCTTGTTACTGCAAATATGTTTGTATTTGCTTCAACAAATATAGAAAAAAAGAGAAAACAGATATGGCTAGCCAAAAAGGCAAGGAGAAAAGGGAGTGAGAGGCACAAGAGATGAAAGACACTTCTCAATACTTGCCTTTCTAAACAGCTTTGGTGGCTTAACTGTGCCCATTAAATTTCCCTGAGAAGCATTTTGCAAATGTAGTTCCTCCTCTGCATTTTTTTTTAATTTGCTATTTTTTAAAAATTTAAATTTTATTTATTTTAATTGGAGGCTAATTACAATATTGTACTGGTCTTGCCATACATCAACATGAATCCCCCTGCATTTCCTAATTATGAATTATCTTTACATTCCTGGAGCTAACAAAAGTGCTTGCATGGGTTTTACGTGTCTGTGTGTGGCTTTGTGGTAGTAGGGCAGGGAGAGTGTGCAGGACTATGCCTACTGATTCAATTCCCTTTAACAGTCATTGATATATTTAGGCTTTTTACTTTTTATTGAGACAATTTTAGATGAGTTTTCTTTTCTCTGGAAAGTTTTCCATGTAATCTAAGTTTTCTAACTTACTGTGACAAAGCTTGTCATTATATTCTCTTTTATCATTTTTAAAATCTCTGCCACATCTATAATTCTATCTGTTTTTTGTTCCTAGTGGATGTTTCTGCTGTCTCCTTTTCTTCCTATTCAGTCATCCTAGGTTTGTCTATTTTACTAATCCTTTCAAAAAGTCGGCTTAGGTTTACTACATCTACTATCTTTTTTCCTATACCATAATCATCTGCTCTTATTCCCTTCTACTTTCTCTATATTTACTCATGTTCATTTTTTAGTTTCTTAAATTCAGTCTTTAGTTGATTTTTATTTGGGCCTTGATTCCTAAGAAATAAACGTAAAGACCACAGACATTCTCAAGGTCAGCTTTAAGTATTTTGTAATTTCCACTGTGATATCCTGATATCCTCGTTACTCTCTGGGTTATTTAGCAGAAGAATTACATGCATTTCTAGGAAGTTGCTAATCCATGGTTATTTACAGGTGTTATTTTAATTTCCTAACATTCAATTTACTTTTAAGTACCTTTTGATTATGACTTCTCATACAGTTGCTTCCTGGGGTGAGACCATGGTCTGTATGATCCAGTTGCTTTGGAATTTTTGAGACTTCCTTTATGACTTAATATGTGGGGACTATTTACAAAAGTTCTCAAAGCTCAACTATATATTCTACATACAAAGTTACTGAATCATATTACATGGTCTGTAGATATGCAATAAGGACAAAAATTGATAAACTCTTAACATCTTTTCCTCTTACTGATAACTTTAAAAAGTTGACCTGGAAAATGTCAGAGCACAATTTAAGGAAATCGAAGTGTCTGTCTATCTACCTATCTTCTAAAGGCTTCCTCTCTTGGGGATAAAACATAATTCAGTAGTTATGAGGACTAATTTATGATCACTCATCATATATTAGCTCAAAAGAGAGCTAGGAATTGCAGATGCAAAGATGAACAAAGCCTGGGTCGATCCCTTGGATGGTTCATCGTCGAGTTTATGTAAAATATCCAGGAGTGTAATTACACTTTAAAAGTGTAATTCCACCCTTCCTTTCCAGAGGGCAGTTGATAAGAAAAATTCCAGTTTTATGTACTTTTACCCACAGAGGTTCCTTCTATTCACTACTTAGCTTCCTGTCCCTGAAATTCTCCTCTCAGAGATCATCTATGATACTCAGGTTTCCTGGTTCTTCTACTTCTCTAACCACTTCCTCTCCCTCAGCCTAGTAAGGTGAAGGCATTCCTCAAGGTTAACTGTGTAATTAAAAAGGCAGTAAAAATAAAGACACTTTCAAAATTAAATTTACCACCAAGATCCCACCAAGGGAAAATCTAAAGATTATACTCAAGATGAAACTATAATGATACCAGATAAAAGATATGAAACTTAAGAAGAAATGATAAATAAATATACTGGCAAATACAAGGTATAAAAGCAAACACTAATATAAAACAATAGCAACAAATAGGAAGAGCAGTAATTTATGAGGAACCAAGTTAGAACTACACAATGACCATTTCTTTCAGGGAAGAGAAAAGAGGAAACACTCCTAACTGATTTTATGAAGCCTGAATAATTCTGACATCAAAGTCACCCAAGAAATATACAAGAAAGGAAATTTACAGACCAATTTTTGAATACAGATGCAAAATTTTCAAAGAAAATATCAGCTACTGAAAATATCAACTGACTACAGCAAAATAAATATTTTTAAAACCAATTAATACAATAAACTATATTAACAGATTAAAAGAGAAAAACCAAGTGAACATTCCAGATACAATGTATTCAACAGATGAAGAAAATGCATTTAGTAAAATTCACTCCTTAATTGTGATGGGGACAAAACAAAACAATGAACAAAAACCAAAACTAGCAAAGGAGGAACAGAAGGAAACCAATTCATTCTGATAAAAGACATCTAAGATCTTGTTTGGGCTATCTAAGATCAGGAATAAGACAAGTAGGCTTTCATCACGGATTCAACAGTGTTCTTAAAGGTTCCAGCCAGTATAAAGCAAAAGTACTTAAAAGTTGTAAAAATCGTTAATGACAATTAGTCATCATTATTTCAAGGTGATACTATAATCTACAAAGAAATTGCCAACTTATCTAGAGATAAATTAATTGAAATGAATAAGGTTCTTGAGTTCAATATTAATGTAAAAAGTCAAACATACTTTCTATAAACCAGCAACAATCATCTAGAAAATACATTCTGAAGAGATACTGTTTAAGCTAAGCTAAGTCACTTCAGTCATGTCCGACTCTGTGCGACCCCATAGACAGCAGCCCACCAGGCTCCCCCATCCCTGGGATTCTCCAGGCAAGAACACTGGAGTGGGGTGCCATTTCCTTCTCCAGTCCATGAAAGTGAAAAGTGAAAGTGAAGTCGCTCAGTCGTATCCGACTCTTAGCGACCCCATGGACTGCAGCCCACCAGGCTCCTCCATCCATGGGATTTTCCAGGCAAGAGTACTGGAGTGGGGTGCCATTGCCTTCTCCCAGAGATACTGTTTAAAGCATCTCAAAAATAAAACATATAAAGTATGTGGAAATAAATTGAATAAAAGTGGGTTAACCTTTATGGAGAAAATTATAAATCTTTCCGTAAGGAAGAGTTTGGCTGATAGGTATACCAAGTTCTCCGAAGATTTAACCATTGTTATGTCAAGTCTCCCAAAACTGATCTTTTAACACAATTCCACTCAAAATCCTCAAAGAGGTTCTTTTTTTGGGGGGGGGGACTGCAAAACCATAATAAACTGATTCTAAAATTTAAACGTAAGAACAAAGGGCCAAGAAGAGTTTGAAGAAGTTATTTTCATAAGCAGAAACCAAATGGCCCATAAAAATATGAAGAGATGCTCAATCTCACTTGTACTCAAAGAAATGCAAATTAAAACCACAATAAGATATCCTAACAATGGCATCAGATAGGAAAAAATAAAAAACAAAAAACACTAACAATGCCAGTTTTTAAGGTGTGGAAAAACAAGGACATTCAAAAACTGCTGGTTAAAATAAAAGCAGGTGAAATCACTTTGAAAACTAGATTATCTAGTAAAGTGGACTGAGTATCCATTCTACCAGCCACCCAGTTCACAGCTGGCTTCAGAAGTTTTCAAACTTCTTGGTCTCTGGACCCCTTTTACACTGAGGGCTCTACATCCCATCCAAGGCAACAGAATAGGACTTCCCTGGTGGTCCAGTGGTTAACAATCCCCCTGCCAATGCAGGAGACATGGGTTCAGCCCCTGCTCTGGGAAGACTGCACATGCAGTGGGGCAGCAGAGCCTGTGCCCCACAACTACTGACGCCCATATGCCCCAGAGCCTGTGCTCTGCAGTGAGAGCCCCATGCATGGCAACAAGAGCAGCTCCCACCCACCACAACTAGAGAAAGCCTGCATGCAGTGGCCAAAGGCCCAGCAGTCAAAATTAAGCAATAATTTCTTTAAAAAGCAGCAGAAGGGGAGTGTGGGGAGAATGGATACATGTATATGAATACCTGAGACCCTTTGCTGTTCACCTGAAACTATCACATTGTTTGTTAATCAGCTATACCCCAATACAAAAAAAACCCCAGCAGAATACACATTCTTTCCAAATGCATATGTAATGTTCTCCAGGACTGACCACATGCTGGGCCACAAGTCTTGGTATATTTAAGAAAACTGAAATAATATCAAACATCTCTTCCAATCACAATGCTACAAGGTTAGAAATAAACTATAAGAAGAAAAACTATAAACAAACAAACAGGTGGATGATAACAATATGGTACTAAACCACCAATGATCACTGAAGAAATCAAAGAGGAACCCAAAAAACAGCTAGACAGAAATGAAAATGAAAGCACAATGATCAAAAACGCAGCAAATGGAATGCAGCAAAAGCGGTTCTAGGAGGGAAGTTCAGAGCAATGCAGTTTTACCTCAAGAAACAAGAAAAATCTCAAATAGCCTAAACTTACACCTAAAACAAATACAAAAAGAACAAACAAAATCCAGAGTGAGTGGGAGGAAAGAAATCACAAAGATTAGAGCAGAAATAAATGAAAAATGAAGAAAACAATAGAAAAGATCAATGAAAACTAAAGACTGGTTCTTTGAAAAGAAATGCAATTGCTAAACCTTTAGCTAGGCTCATTAAGGAAAAAATGGAGAGGACTCAAATCAATAAAATTAGAAATGAAGAAGTTACAACTGACACTACAAAAATACAAAGGATCCTAAGAGACTACCATAAGCAACCATATGTCAACAAAATGGAAAACCTGGAAGAAATGGACAATTTCTTAGAAAGGTATAGTCTCCCAAGACTGAACCAGGAAGAAACAGAAAATATGCACAGATCAATCACCAGCACTGAAAATGTGATTTAAAAAAACTCCCAACACAAGTCCAGGACCTGATGGCTTCACAGGCAAATTCTATCAAACATTTAGATAAGAGCTAACACCTATCCTTGTAAAACCCTTCCAAAAAACTGCAGTGGATAGAAAGCTCCCAAATTCATTCTATGAGGCCACAATCACCCTGATACCAAAATCGTATAAAGATACCACAAAAAAGAAAATTACAGACCAATGTCATTGATGAACACAGATGCAAACATCTTCAATAAAATATTAGCAATCCGAATCCAACAACAGATTTAAAGAGTCTTACAACAGGATCAAGTGTGATTTATCCCAGGGATGTAAGGATTTTTCAATATCTGCAAATCAATCAGTGTGATACATTACATCAACAAACTGAAGAATAAAAATCATATAACCATCTCAACAGACTCCAAAAAAGTTTTTGACAATATTCAGCAGCCATTTAAGATTAAAAACTCTCCAGAAAGTTGGCATAAAGGGAATCTACCTCAACATAATAAAGGCCATCTGTGACACACCTACAGCTAACATCATACTCAATGGTGAAAAACTGAAAGCTTTCCCTCTAGGATTAGGAATAAGACAAGGATGTCCACTCTCATCACTTTTATTCAAAATAATTTTGAAAGTCCTAGCTACATACAGCAATCAGAGAAGAAAAAGAAATAAAGGGAATCTAAACTGGAAAAGAAGTTAAACTGTCACTGTTCACACATGACATGATACTACACATAGATGATCCTAAAGATGCTACCAGAAAACTACTAGAACTCAATGAATTTGGTAAAGTTGCGGGTTACAAAATTAATACACAGAAATCTGTTGCATTTCTATACACTAGCAACAAAAGATGAAAAAGAAATTCAAGACACAATTCCATCTACCATCATCAAAAAGAATAAAATACTTAGGAATAAACCTACCTAAGGAGAAAAGAGATCTGTACTGACACAGATGTATGGAAAGAAATATCATATCGTGTTCACGGACTGGAAGAATCAGTATCATGCAACTGACTATACTACCAAAGGCAATCTACAGATTGCAATCCCCATCAAGTTACCAATGGCATTTTTCACAGAACTAGAACAAAAATTTGTATGGAGACAGAAGACACCAAACAGCCAAAGGAATCTTGAGAAAGAAAAATGGAGTTGGAGGAATCAGGCTCCCTGACTTCAGACTATACTACAAAGCTACAGTCATCAAAACACTATGGTACTGACACAAAAACAGAAATACAGACCAATGGAACAGGACACAAAGCCTAAAAATAAACCTATGCACCTATGGCTAATTAACCTATGACAAAGGAGGCAAGACTTCACAATGTTGGAAAGACAATCTCTTCAACAAATGGTACTGGGAAAACCAGACAGCCACATGTAAAAAAATGAAATCAGATCATTCTTAAACACAATATACAAAAATAAGCTCAAAATGTATTAAAGATCTAAATGTGAGAGCAGACACTATAAAACTCCTAGAGGAAAACACAGGCAGAACACACTCTGTCATAAATCCCAGCAATACTTTTTTCAATCTGTCTCCCAGAATAATGAAAATAAACAAATGGGACCTACTTAAACTCAAAAGCTTTTGCACAGTGAAGGAAACAATTAATAAAACAGAAAGATAACCCAGTTCAGTCATTTCAGTCGCTAAGTCATGTTGGACTCTTTGCGACCCCATGGACTGCAGCATGCCAGGCCTCCCTGTCCATCACCAACTCCCAGGGTTTACTCAAACTCAGGTCCATGGAGTCAGTGATGCCATCCAACCATCTCATCCTGTCGTCCCCTTTTCCTCCCATCTTCAATCTTTTCCAGCATCAGGGTCTTTTCCAATGAGTCTGTTCTTCAAATTGGGTAGCCAAAGTGTTGGGGCTTCAGCATCAGTCCTTCCAATGAACACCCAGGACTGATCTCCTTGCAGTCCAAGGGACTCTCAAGAGTCTTCTCCAACACCACAGTTCAAAAGCATCAACTCTTCTAACCCAGAGATTAGGAGAAAATATTTGCAAATGATGTGACTGACACGGGATTAGTCTCCAACAGCTCATGACGTTTAATATAATCAAAACAATCCAATCAGAAAATGGGCAGAAGACCTAAAGAGACATTTCTCCAAAGAAGATACACAGATGGCCAAGAGGCACATGAAAAGATGTTCAACATCACTAATTTTTAGAGAAATGGGAATAAAAACAAGGAGACATCATCTCACACCACTCAAGATGGCTATCATCAAAAAATCCAAACAACAAATGCGAGAGAGGATATGGAGAGAAGGGAACCTTCCTACATTGTTGGTAGGAATGTAAAGTTTCTACAAGTGTTATGGAGAACGTATGGAAGTTCCTTAAAAAACTAAAAATGGAGCTACCATATCACCCTGCAATCCCATTCCTGGGCATATTCAGAGAAAAACATGGTCTGAAAGGCTACATGCACCACAGTGTTCAGTGCAGCATTGTTTACAATAGCCAAGACACGGAAGGAACCGAAACGTCCACTGACTGAGGAATACGTCAAGAAGATGCAACATGTATACACAACGGAATATTACCCCGCCATAAAAGACTGAAATAATGCCATTTGTAGCAACATGAACAGACCCAGAGGTAGTCACACTGAGTTACCTCAGACAAGAAGAAATACCCCATGACATCCCTTATATGTGAAATTTAAAAAGAAATAATACAAATGAACTTATTGACAAAACAGAAATAGACTCACAGACTTAGAGAATGAACTTATGGTTGCCAGGGGGGAAAGATGAGGTTAAGGGATGGTTAGCAGCTTGAGAATGGCAAGTACAAACTGCTATATTTCAAATGGACAACCAATAAGATCCTACTGTAAAGCACAGGGAACTCTGCTCAGTGTTACGCAGCAGCTTGGATGGAAGGGGAGTTTGGGGGAAAATGGACACATGTATATATATGTATGGCTGAGTCCCTTTGCTGTACATCTAAAACTATTACAACATTGTAAATCAACTATACTTCAATATAAAATAATGAGTTTTAAGAAATGAGGCCTCTAAAGACATTTTTTTACTTATTTTAATTGGAGGTTAATTACTTTACAATATTGTATTGGTTTTGCCATACATCAACATGAATCTGCCACAGGTGTACACGTGTTCCCCATCCTGAACCCCCCTCCCTCCCCGTACCATCCCTCTGGGTCATCTCAGTGCACCAGCCCCAAGCATTTTTGTTTCTATGGGTTATATTTACTGGTAGTTACTACATTAGGTATTGTAACTGAGAAAAAATTTAAATATAACCACACACAAGTACTTTATTCTATCATCTATCAGAGTAATATCATCACATGTCATGTAACCTCTGGGAGACCCCACTGTGTGCTTGTGAGAGAATGCCAGTGAAAAAGGAAGATGATGTCTAGTGTTATTACGGAAACAGTTTGGACTCTGAAGCTCTTTGAAATCATCTCAGGAAACTATAGCTCCTAGACCAATTTTGAGAACCACTGCTCTAGACAAAGTCTAGGCATCAGATATGTTTAAGAATGTTTATAGCAGCATTGTACATAGTAGTAAAATCTAGAAAGAACCCCAAATTCATCAATTGGTATTTTCATTCTGTGAACTGTTGATACACCACGACTGTAAAAAGGAATCAACTACAGTAAGAATGACTCTTGAGCAACAGATGCAAATCATGGAGAAATATATTCAGCTTTTATTTCCAGTTCAAAAAAGAGGCAAACTTAATAAAGCAGTGGTGAGGAATACATCACAGGTGGCAAAGCTAATGAAAAGCAAGAGACTGAGTAACAGTAAATGCAGGACAGGCAACCACCGTGTCAATGGCAGGGTTGGGGATACACAGAAAGTTCTGAGTAGCGAGTACATGGGTGTTTATGTTTTACACATTTTGTATGTAAAATATATTTCAAAATTAAGAAATAAGAGGCCAACACAAAACAAAAGCACTAGAAAAAGTTACTAATAAGAGATAATTATTTAACGTAACAGCAATGGAAGAAACCACAAAGGAATGGGTAATTTTGAATACATTCATTTAAAAACTGAAAAAAAGTCAGAGTGACAAGAAAAGGCCAAACCAATTTTAAAAGCCACACACTAATGAAAAAAAGAATTTTAAACTACAAATGGGTATAAATAGATGAAGTTTATTCTCACTAGTAATCAAATGCAAATTAAAGCCAAGAAAAAAGCATTAAGAGATGATCCTAATCTGGGTAAGGCTATAGTGACCCTAACACTTTCCTGTGTACTGGTGGGAATTAAGCTTGGTGCAATTTATATGGAAGAGAATTAAGCACACATGTCAAGTATCCTAAACTATTCACTCTTCAAACCAATAATTCTACTTCTAGACATGACTATTCAGGAAACAATCTGAACTACTGCACAAAATATTATATTAACAAACCAAAAAAAAGGGAAAGAATCTAAATGCCCAAAAGAGGCTTTTTCAGATAAAAGAAAATTCTCTTTTATTTACAGAACTGAATATTAAGTAATGTTAAATGTTGGTTATTTCCTAATATGAGGAAATAAAACCATGGCAATAAAGAATAGAACACAGAAAACTAAAGAATGATCTTTTAAGTGTTTTAATGTATAGAAAAAAGTTCGTTCACTGTTAGAAGGGCTATATCTCTGTATGGTAAGTTTATGGGAGATCCTCTGGACTGTTTTTGGTTTAACACAAATTTATTTAAATAAATTCACATACTTGTAGAATCAGACAACAAGCCTAAAATAAAAACCCACAAGCCTCAGTTGCGTACAAATGCATTGCCTCAACGGCTATGGATCTCCACGCTATACGCCCACTGTTTTTAGTCAGGTGTGCTCCTTAAGGATCATCCATCCAAGTGGACTTCCTCTGGCTGCTCAAACATGCCCCACACCTTCTCACTTAAGCTTCTCACCCTGGACTATCTGATCTGCCTGAATCACATTCGCTATCTGGCTGGCCGAGTTCTAGCATCTCCCAAAGTTCTTGAGAAATACCGCTTGTTCTGAGAAGGTTTTTCCAACTCTGTGCTAACCCAGTCACCCAAATTAGATGTGATTTTTCCTGGTCTTGGACTCCTACAGAAATGATTTTACCATTCCTATTCCTCTGGACAGCATTTGCCTTTAATATTTCTGTCTTAACACCTTTACTAGATTGTAGTAGTTCAGGAAGGGGCTCTATCTCTAATATTGGCACGCTGCTTCCCAGAATTAAACAGGAACGGAATAAATTTTTGTCACAAGAGACTAGTCTCTTGCCCTGGCCACAAGAAAGAGGAAGAGAGAATGGGAAAAGTTTCTCATTTGAGACTCAGCATGAAATTTCTCAGAGAAACAATGAGGGATAAAAAGGACAATTAGCAGTGCTACAACAATTACGACCTTCGAATTTGTTCTTTTTGCAGCTACAAATCTATCCATAGTTGGTAATAATTTCTGTGGAAACAAAAACATGCTTGGAATTTCCAAGAACCCACCCCCAAAAGAGCTGTTGGAGTTCAGCCACTGTGTAAACTGACACACTGCAGATAATATTTTCCTTTAGGGAAAACATGTTTGCTTAAGTCTGCCTAAAGCCACTTCTTAAGCAAAACATTGTTAATGGTGAGAGAAAGGGGAGAATCAAAGAGGAAGGAGGAAAGTGGTTATTCTCAATATCTAGCTAACTTCTAAAAAGTAAACTTGAAAGGGAGAACACAGACAAATCATAAAACCCTTTGTGTCAGTTTCCCACTCTAGCTTTACCCAATGCTCTATTTCACGAAACAACTGAAACTTGAAGGGGAGAAAGTCTCAAGAATTTTTCTTTTCCTTACCAATGCAAGTCTTTAAATTAATTAAATCAGTATTTGCCATGGCTGTGCAGATAACTCATTCACACATATCCAAGTGTGACAAAACCCTCCTTATACTTAATGCCAGACAGTGCTTTACTTTGAAATAACACTGGTTTTTATGAGACATTTTGTGAGGACTGCTCCTTGCCAGATTTTTGTGGGGGAGAGGAGACAGGACAGAGCCCTTCATACAGACTTGGACTCACCTTCATATGTTTATGTAAGTGTTGCTATATTCAGTCAATGACTATGTATTGAGAACTGTGCTAAGTATAAAGAGGTGAGTCAGACCCTGCCCTCATGGCCCACAAGTTGCCCCAGACCCACATTTTACTGAAGGAAATGACCAATAAGAAGTCAACAAATGAACGAGGGAGGTTACAGGTGATGATAACCATAAAGGAGACAAGACAGGGAGGCCATTTAATAACCAGAGTTATAGGTTATGATAAGAACTGTAATGGAGACAAGACAGGGAGGCCATTTAATAAATAGCAAAGGTCTCTCAGATACATTTAAACCAAGATGGAAAAGCAGAACCTAGCTATGCTTGGTGGTCTTCCAGGCAGAGAAATGGAAAGGTCCCAAGATGGAAACAGACTCAAGTCAGTTTGAAGGGCATAAAAGAAGCTGGTCACACTATTCTGTGGGTCACATTTGTAGGTTATGACGTTAATTTTGTGCATCAGTGTACCAGGGAGTCATAGGTTTTCAGCATAAGTATTCTTTAATGAACTGTTGCTTCAGTGATGTGTATGAATGTGTACTAGACTGCAATATATAATGCGTCTCTTATTGTGGGCAGTGGTGAAATCTGCACTGAGTAAGAAAAGTAGTAACATGAGGATGGTGTTGCAGACCACCAAAAATAACTGAGATTTTTTTTTTTTCTAAACACAGTAGAATGGTACTAGAGGGTTTCAAGCTGGGGGGGGGGGGCATGATATGTTGGTGTTGCCAAAAGATTACTACAGTGAATTCAGAAAACCTGAGCACCAGTCCCATCTCAGTTACCAAAGAGTTTGAGCAAATCATTTACTCTCTGCAGAGTTCACTTTCTTCATTGTAAAAATGAGAAGGTTGGACAGAGATGACCTTTAAGATTTCATCTATTACTAAACTCTCCTGGCTATATCCTGCTTCCTCCCTTGGGCCTAAGTAAACAACTATTGGTGAGTACTAGCACATTAGGTCAAGTTCTGGGTTACTTCACAATATTATAAACTATACAGCTAAGAATTATGTTTCCATAGAAATCAATTTTAGAATTTTCTCTTTACTGGAACCAGCTATCTCATTGGGCTAAAAGTGAATTAAATGCTTTTGCAACTCTCTGGTACAAGATTTGGGGTGTGAAGAAAATTGACAGGGAGGGATGAAAAGATTTACTGACCAGGTTATTCAGAACAGATTTATTTGCTCTAGGTCTCAACTGACATACAAGCTAGTGCCATCTAAAGTTGCAGGCAACCCTCAGCACTGAGGTCAAGATGTAGAAGCTGAACTTCTTTCATGTAACCAAAAAGACTACTGAGGAAAACTACTTACCGAGAGCCTACTATATGCTAACCCCATGCTACACAGTTTGCTATACATATTTTCATTTAATCCTCCTAGTCAAACTTCACAAATATGGAATCAGGGGCTCAGAAAAGACAAGCAAGCTATTAAGAGGAAGGGTCAGGATTCGTCTTTAGTCTGTACTCACAATAAATTATCCTGCAGGATTTTGAAAATTACTGTACAGGTATTAAATCATCAGTTAAATACTGGACAACTCCAGTTATCTGTGACATGTGGACAGAGAGGTTCACCCAATAAATCAATTTGGGACGCACGGGTACAGTGTGAGAAGAAAAGAACCTGCTCCAGCACAGGGGGGCCTACTTCGCGGGCACCTGCTGGGTTGTATAAAGTGGAATTAGGCAAACTAACCTAGGGATTCAGATACCCAATTAAGCACACGTGAATACTATTTCAGCAATTTCCAGGTTCATTTTCTCGATTGTTGTTCCTGATACTGATAGGTCAGCAAAGGAACGGCGTCACCTGAGTTGAGGGCCTAACAAGTGTCCTGAAAGTTCCATAAACTCGAGATACTCGAAACACTAATTTCTAACTCACATTAACCCTTTAGGAAGCAAGAGACACGTCACTTGCCCAACTGGAGCAGTATCCTTGCCATATTAAGGAGAGAAAACGTGGAAGGCACGGTCCCCGTGAGGATCGAAATGGTCCCTAGCGGCTTCCACAGAGACCCAAGCAAACATCTCAGCAAAGTTGGGGCCGCTCATGGCACACCTGCCTCAACACCAAGATCGCGCGGTACCCACCTGTCACATACTCAGCTTCAAACCTCCGTCGAACCTCAGAGATGAGCTTGGCTTTATTCTGGGCTTGATACTAGAAGAGAGACACGAAGAGACGCTTAGACGTTACAGGCACCGTCCTACTTCCCCTCAGCCCAGCCCACCTGCACCTGGGCGTGCGGCCCCCTAGCCTCAGAGGCGTCTTCGGGGTCCGGGATAGAGGGGCCCGGCAGTGATCCAGTCAGCTCCTCACCTCGGCGATAGTCGCGGTCGTGGACATGATCACAGTTGGCGTGGCTCCTTTCCACAGCTGCGGTCCGAATATCTCAGCACTGGGCAAGCTGGCCAGGAGGTAAAGAGGGAAGGGCGGGAGGTGGAGGCGGTCGCGTGACAACGGAAGGAAGGCGGAAGCGTCGCCACGCCGCCCAATCTGGTGCGTCCGCTCGGGTCTGGAGGCGGGACCAGGACCTCAACCTGGCTTTCCATTCGTTTCGCGTTCGGGCCCCGCCCCCGACGTCCCCTGAACTGCGGACCCTCCCCTGCCAGCCCGCGAATCTCGGGCTCTTCCCTTGCAGAGGTCCGCCCATGCGAGCTCCGCCTGCCATTCACTTTTACAACATTCCCCGGAGGCCCCGCCTCCTCAGGCTCCCATGGCAACCGAGTTCTGGCCGGTTGGGCAGGCTCCGCCTCCTCTGCGCTGGACGCAGCCTCCGGCCTGGACCTCCCAAGATGCAGCGCGCAGGCGGGAGGTTTGGAGCGGCCGGACACTGTACGTATTTTTGGCGTTGCTGCTGCGGGGTTGTTGCTGTTGTGCTGAGCAAGGGTCTCACGCTTAGAGGTAGGGCTGGCGTCTTGTTTCCTGACCCGACCTTCGCCGAGAGGTAGCGGGGTTGGACTTGGCTCCCCTAGTCCCGTTATTGCGGAAGACCGGTTAGGAAGTGGGCATCCCCAGGCCTGTGCACCTAGTGCTTTCTCTATTTGGGAATTACTTCACTTGCAACTTTCTTTACTTCTGCAGCATCTTTCTCACTTGGAGTGTGAGATACTTAACAAAGGATTTAATTTTGAAATCTTTGAAACAGTTATGTAAATTTTAACGATATAAAGCGTCTTCAGTTCAATTCAGTCTCCCAGACGTGTTCGACTCCTTGCGACCCCATGGACTGCAGCGCGCCAGGCTTCCATGTCCATCACCAACTCCTGGAGTTTACTCAAACTCATGTGCATTGATTCGGTGATGCCATCCAATCATCTAATCTTCTGTTGCCCCCTTCTCCTCCCGCCTTTAATCTTTCCTAGCATCAAAGTCTTTTGCAGTGAGTCAGTTCTTCGCATCAGGAGGCCAAAGTATTAGAATTTCAGCTTCAGCATCAGTCCTTCCAATGAATATTCAGAACTGATTTCCTTTAGGATTGACGGGTTGGATCTCCTTGTAATCCAAGGGACTATTCTCCAACACCAACCACAGTTCAAAAGTATCAATTCTTCGGCACTCAGCTTTCTTTATAGTCCAGCTCTCACATCCATACATGACTACTGGAAAAACCACAGCTTTGACTGGACCTTTGTTGGCAAAGTAATGTCTTTGCTTTTTAATATGCTGTCTAGGTTGGTCATAGCTTTTCTTCCAAGGAGCAATTGTCTTTTAATTTCATGGCTTCAGTCACCATCTGCACTGATTTTGAAGCCCAAGAAAATAAAGTCTGTCACTGTTTCCATTGTTTCCCATCTATTTGCCATGAAGTGATGGGACCGGATGCCATGATCTTAGTTTTCTGAATGTTGAGCTTTAAGCCAACTTTTTCACTCTCCTCTTTCATCAAGAGGCTCTTTAGTTCTTCACTTTCTGCCATAAGGGTGGTGTCATCTGTGTATCTGAGGTTATTGATATTTCTGCCGACAATCTTGATTCCAGCTTGTGCTTCATCCAGCCTGGTATTGTGCATGAAGTGTAAATTAAGATAGTTCTCACCTGGGGCAGTTTTGCCCCCCGGGGGACTTTTTAACCATGTCTGGAGACATTTTTGCTTGTTGCAAGAGAAAACTGCAAAGAAATTATAAGAACAGTCCCCATACTCCCACCAGCCATAGTCAAACAGGATGGACACTTGAGCATCTTTTTCCCCAAACTTTTTTTGTATCTTTACTTTATTATAGGGGAAAATGAACATTGTGTTCATTTTATTTGTAATGTTGTATTTGAGTATATCCTTGAAACAATATCTCAAGTATGGCTAAAGTCTCTGTCTGGCTCCACTCCCCTACTCTGATAGCTTTCTTCTCCAGAATAGACAGTCACTGGGATTTGTCATGAATCCTTACACCTTTGCTTTATACTTTTGGACCAGGCTGCCTATGTTTGAGGGAGAAGGCAATGGCACCCCACTCCAGTACTCTTGCCTGGAAAATCCCATGGATGTAGGAGCTTGGTAGGCTGCAGTCCATGGGGTCGCTGAGTCAGACACGTCTGAGCGACTTCACTTTCATTTTTCACTTTCATGCGTTGGAGAAGGAATGGCAGCCCACTCCAGTGTTCTTGCTTGGAGAATCCCAGGGACGGCAGAGCCTGGTGGGCAGCCGTCTCTGGGGTCGCACAGAATCGTACATGACTGATGCGACTTAGCAGCAGCAGCAGCCTCCAATCTGCAGGCCTTTGTGAAGATCCTTAAATTCCATGTCTCAGTTTCCCCCTCTGAGGATAATAGTACCTATAGTGTAAGGATGTTCTGAGGAGTAAGTGCATTAGTCCAAAGTGCTTAGAACAGTGCCTGGCACAGAAAAAGCAGTCAGGGAATGTAGCCATTGTAGGTAAACAAAGTATATTATGCTGTTTTATCTGTTTTGATTTTGATACATAATATACTACAGTATACATATTTCTGCGACTTAATTTTTTTTCGTTTGATTTTTGAAATCAAGCCACAATGTTGCTGTTCAGTCGCTAAGTTGTGTCTGACTCTTTGCTACCCCTTGGACTGCACCACACCAGGCTTCCCTGTCCTGAGTTTGCTATCTCCCTGAGTTTGCTCAAATTTATGCCCATTGAGTAGATGGTGTTATCTAACCATCTCATCCTCTGCCTCCCCCTTCAACTTTTGCCTTCAGTCTTTCCCAGATCAGGATCTTTTCCAATGAGTCATCTCTTTGCATCAGGTGGCCAAAGTATTGTAGCTTTAGCATCAGTCTTTCCAATGAATGTTCAGGATTGATTTCCTTTAGGATTGATTGGTTTGATCTCCTTGCAGTCCAAGGGACTCTCAAGAGTCTGCTCCAGCACCACAATTCAAAAGCATCAATTCTTTGGCACTGAGCCTTCTTTATGGTCCAACTCTCATATCCATGCACGACTACTGAAAAAACCATAGCTTTGACAAGATGGACCTTTGTTGGCAAAGTAACGTCCCTGCCTCTTAATATCCTGTCTAGGTTTGTCATAGTTTTTCTTCCAAGGAGCAAGCGTGTTTTAATTTCATGGCAGCAGTCACCATCCACAGTGATTTTGGAGCTCAAGAAAATAAAATCCGTCACTGCTTTCATTTTTTTTCCTCATCTATTTGCCGCAAAGTGATGGGACCTGATGCCATGATCTTAGTTTTTTGAATATTGAGTTTTAAGCCAGCTTTTTTGCTCTCCTCTTTCACCTTCATCAAGAGGCTCAATGATACACATCTAATTCATTCCTCTTAGCTATAATATGATATTCCATCCATATCTGTTCATTCCTCTATTGGTGGTCATTGAAGTTTTTGTTTTTTTTTTTAAAAAAGCACAGTGAACATTCCAGAAAAAAGTCTTCATTATTATGTAGGATTATTTCTCTTGGTTAATATCTAGAAATGAAATTTCTAAGTGTATGTCTAGAAGTAAAATTATTGGTTTGAAGAGTGAATAGTTACTAATAAGAGATAATTATTTAACGTAACAGCAATGGAAGAAACCACATATTTCCTAATATGAGGAAATAAAACCATGGCAATAAAGAATAGAACACAGAAAACTACAGAATGATCTTTTAAGTGTTTTAATGTATAGAAAAAAGTTCGTTCACTGTTAGAAGGGCTATATCTCTGTATGGTAAGTTTATGGGAGATCCTCTGGACTGTTTTTGGTTTAACACAAATTTATTTAAATAAATTCACATACTTGTAGAATCAGACAACAAGCCTAAAATAATAAAACCCACAAGCCTCAGTTGCGTACAAATGTATTGCCTCAACGGCTATGGATCTCCACGCTATACGCCCACTGTTTTTAGTCAGGTGTGCTCCTTAAGGATCATCCATCCAAGTGGACTTCCTCTGGCTGCTCAAACATGCCCCACACCTTCTCACTTAAGCTTCTCACCCTGGACTATCTGATCTGCCTGAATCACATTCGCTATCTGGCTGGCCGAGTTCTAGCATCTCCCAAAGTTCTTGAGAAATACCGCTTGTTCTGAGAAGGTTTTTCCAACTCTGTGCTAACCCAGTCACCCAAATTAGATGTGATTTTTCCTGGTCTTGGACTCCTACAGAAATGATTTTACCATTCCTATTCCTCTGGACAACATTTGCCTTTAATATTTCTGTCTTAACACCTTTACTAGATTGTAGTAGTTAAGGAAGGGGCTCTATCTCTAATATTGGCACGCTGCTTCCCAGAATTAAACAGGAATGGAATAAATTTTTGTCACAAAATTTTGTCACTTTTTCCCAAAGTTAGAATTCCAAAGACACTTTGCACTGGTCACAGTCTATCGATTGGTTTCTTAGAGAATTTTATAGCTTTCATATGTAGATAATATAGTGCTCTTTTAAGATCTTCCTGTCCCAGACCTGGTTCTGAAATTTATAATGCCAAATGTAGTTATTAGCATTTAACAGAAACATTGTTTATTTGTTGGGAGACTGGGAGAGAAGGATGGATAAGGGTGATAATTTGTTGCCTATATTTAGGTTAGCATGTATCATTTTTCTAATATACTCACACATCTGTTTTCATTTTATGTGAAAAATATACAGTCAACTTTGATGTGTGGTGATACAGAACAGGAAAAGCTCAAATTAATTGCCTAGTACTTTATAAATAATCTGCATCCAAATCTTCCTTCCTGCTGCTTTTCTTCCCCTACCCTCCTCCAGAGCTGTGACTGGAGGTAAAACTTAACTGGTTTGAGTTACCTGTTTTTTTCTGCAGCCACTGTTGCAAGAGTACTAAGTAAAAAGTCAAATGACTAATAGGCTGGAATACTAAGCCTGGTGTCCTGATTTGATTAGTCAAGGCTTGTTTATATTGGTTTAAGAACCTCTACATTGAACCTTGGTTTCAATCTTAAAAATGAATATTACCACTTATTCCATAGCTTGAAAGTTTTGTCTTGTGAACATATGCTCAGAACTTTTATCTTTAATGTAGATATTGCATTAGTGTAAAGTAAAACAGATATTCACAGATATGTGAATTCAGTAAGCATTGAGATTATTATAGAAAGTTTGAAGGAAAAAAGTTATCTTTATAAATTAGTAGTTTAGCTTCTGATTTTTAGCTCTGAAGATGATCCATGTAAAATAACTTATCTTGAAAATGTGCATGTTTTTGCAGTAGTACTTAAAAAATAGCCTTTCATATAACAGTTGTGTTTTTAAATTTATTTTAATCTAAGTCCATGAGAATAAATTTGCTTTTTGCCTAGAGCTCACGCTCAAAGCTTGTAGCAGTGGTTTGCAACTTTTTATCTCTATTATCACCTAGCGACTATCTTTCCAGGTCATAGTTCAGGGATACAAATAATAGATTTGGGGGCTGGTGGGGGTGGGAGAGTACAGCAGTAGGTGCCTGCAAAACTTTTGAATTAGGGGCCAGTTACCAGATAAGTTTGTGTTTTAGAACAATAACTGAAGTAGCATAAATGAATGGACATATTGGAGGAGAGAGAGACTAGAGTAAGGAAGGCTGATAAAGGGGGTTTGCTGCTGCTGCTGTCGCTTCAGTCGTGTCCGACTCTNCCTGCAAAACTTTTGAATTAGGGGCCAGTTACCAGATAAGTTTGTGTTTTAGAACAATAACTGAAGTAGCATAAATGAATGGACATATTGGAGGAGAGAGAGACTAGAGTAAGGAAGGCTGATAAAGGGGGTTTGCTGCTGCTGCTGTCGCTTCAGTCGTGTCCGACTCTGTGCGACCCCATAGACGGCAGCTCACTAGGCTCCCCCATCCCTGGGATTCTCCAGGCAAGAACCCTGGAGTGGGTTGCCATTTCCTTCTCCAATGCATGAAGGTGAAAAGTGAAAGTGAAGTCGCTCAGTCATGTCCGACTCTTCGTGATCCCATGGACTGCAGCCTACCAGGCTCCTCCGTCCATGAGATTTTCCAGGCAAGAGTACTGGAGTGGGGTGCCATCGCCTTCTCCAGATAAAGGGTGTTTACGGGAGCCTAAATGAGGGATGAAAGCCTGTACCATCACAGACACAACTGGGCAGAAAATTGTAAGAAAGAAGTTTCTAAATTAAGGAACTTAGTGATAGCATTAAAAGAATACAATGTCAGGTGCCCAATTTTCCTAACTCTTCACTTTATGAAGGGGCAACAGTACATACTCTAAAGTTTATTGAAGGGGATGATTCTACTGACCTTTTAGCACTGAGATCCTCCTTACTCCTGCCACACTTGTGGGTAAACCGGAGCATTGTGTTGATGACCCATTAGTTGTGACATTTAATATTAAAATTACAAAATCCTTTTCTGGATGCAAGTTGTTTTTGTTTATTTTCAGTATTAGAAAGTCAAGACCTTTTGAAGTGAGTAGGTAGTAAAAGACGATGATTTTTTAGATCTTTACCTCCGAATATATAATGTTAAAAAAATATCAATTAGTGCCAAAAAAGCAAACTCTGTTAGAAGTCTCCTAAGAGGCCTGAGATGTCTGCGGGAAATTTGAAATAAAGAAGTTATTAGTCATACATTTTCATGTAATGTAACCAATTTCAAGTAAAACATAGTTTCAAAAGTAAAAGCTACACCTTTGGTTTCACTACCTATCTGCTTTACTGATAAAGCTGAAGCTGCTCTGGGATACCTGTTTTCCCAGCTCTTTGCATGAGTTGCCTAACAAGCCAGGAAGTCATTTGGCTTTTGCTAGTTTGTATTATCCAGTATCTCCAGTTGCTTCAGTAATTCTTCTAGAAATTCTCAAAAACAATGTAATACATTTGATTTGCAAAGAAATGTTGTGTAACAGATTACTCCCAAATTCAGTGTAAAACAACAAACATTCATTATCTTAAAATTTCTGAGGACCAGGTTTTGGGGAACAGCTTAGGGGTGGTTCTGGCTCAGGAAGGCTTGACTGGAGCGGAGAGATGTGATGCCAGGAAGGCTCACTCACATGGTTCTTGGCAGAAGGCCTCAGTCCCTTGCTAGCTGTTGGCAGGAAGCCACAGTCCTTTGCTGCGTGTGCATCTCCACAGGGCTGCCCAAGTGTCTTAATGACATGGCAGGTGATTTTCCCCAGTGCACGCGATCCAAGGAGGAGGTCACTGAGGAAGCCACCATGCTCTGTGGCCCAGTCTGCTTCTATATTCTGTGCCTGGAAATGAGTCATGATGACCAAGGCTCACTCAAGGAGAGGAGATTTAAGTGCCACTTCTTAATGACAGGAGTTTCAAAGAAATTTGTGAGGGTCTTTTAAAACTACAAGTGATGTATTTGGAAGCTCGACAGTAAGGTGCAGCATCTCCAATTTGAATGATCTGATATGTTTTTAAATAGAGCTGCCTGTAAATCAAGTCATTTTAATAAAATGTAGGCTATATTAAGTTAAATTAATAGATTATGGTTCAGTGATACTTTTTTTCTAATTGGATTGTTGGTAGATTTTTATAATAAAAGAACAAAACTTAAGCCTTTGGAGTTTGCTTCTCATTCAAAAGAGGAAAACTATATTACTTACTTGTACATAACCTCGTTTTCATTTATTTCTAAAGTACTTGATTTTCCTGGTGTAAATAATCCACAAATAAGAGAAAAGAGAGAGTATGAGTTAGAGTTATTTAAAGTGACAAGAGACCTTTCAGCATTCACAAACTATTAAGTATACAGTTGCTCTGATGTTTCTAAGATTAGGTACTGCATGAACCAGAGCTAGCCATGATGATGAGAATGATGGTAGCTAACCTTTTCTAGCACCTTCTATGGGCCAGGTTCTATTTGAGTGAGTTCTATTCGTTAATTCTGGTACCTTGTAGGTTTGGCACTGTTACCGCACCCTCTTACATAGATGTGGATGTGAGGTGGCATAAAGGGACTAAATAACTTGCTCTAAATCGCACATCTAAGGAAAGGCAGGCCCACCATTCACAGGGTGCTCTGATGGTTCTTAGCATATGCTAAGCATTTGGTAACTGTTACAGGAGTGACTCCTGGGGCCAAGCTATGGTGGAGGTAATGAAGATAATGGCCACCTCCTTCCAAAGGTCCCAGGCAGGCACTGCTGCACTCAGTGCCCCTGACCCTGCAACAGGCCACCGCTGACCCACGCCTCTGCTGGAGACTCCTCGACACTCATGGGCAAGTCTGGGTCAGTCTCTTGTGGGGTCACTGCTGCTTTGTCCTGGGTCCTGGTGCACACAAGGTTCTGTGTGTGCCCTCCAAGAGTCTGTTTCCCAGTCCTGTGTAAGTGCTGGCAGCTCTGTGGTGGGGTTAATGGCGACCTCCTCCAAGAGGGCTTATGCCGTACCCAGGCCTCCTGCACCCAGAGGCCCTGCCCATGTGGTAGTCCACTGCTGACCCGTACCTCTGCAGGATTCACTGAAACACAGTTCTGGCTGTCTCTGTGGGATCTCTGGGTCCTGGTGCACACAAAGTTTGAGCCCTCTGAGCATTTCTGGTGGATATGGGGTTTGATTCTAAACACGATTTTGCCCCTCCTACTGTCTTGCTGGGGGTCCTCCTTTGTTCTTGGGCCTGGGGTATCTCCTCACAGTTGCTCGAGCACTGCACAGCTGCCTCTCCATCTGGTCCCATCACTTCATGGCAAATAGGTGGCCAAACAGTGGAAACATTGGCAGACTTTATTTTGGGGGGGCTCCAAAATCACTGCAGGTGATGACTGCAGCCATGAAATTAAAAGACGCTTACTCCTTGGAAGAAAAGCTATGACCAACCTAGACAGCATATTAAATACCAGAGACATTACTTTGCCAACAAAGGTCCACTAGTCAAAGATATGGTTTTTCCAGTAGTCATGTATAGATGTGAGAGTTGGGCTATAAAGAAAGCTGAGCACTGAAGAATTGATGCTTTTGAACTGTGGTGTTGGAGAAGACTCTTGAGAGTCCCTTGGACTGCAAGGAGATCCAACCAGTCCATCCTAAAGGAAATCAGTCCTGAATATTCATTGGAAGGACTGATGCTGAAGCTGAAACTCCAGTACTTTGGCCACCTGATGTGAAGAGCTGACTCATTTGAAAACACCCTGAAGGTGGGAGGAGAAGGCTTCGACAGAGGATGAGATGGTTGGATAGCATCACTGACTCAATGGGCCTGAGTTTGGGTGGACTCCGAGAGTTGATGATGGACAGGGAGGCCTGGTGTGCTGCGGTTCATGGGGTTGCAAAGAGTCGGACACGACTGAGCGACTCAACTGAACTGACTGGAGTGACTCAGCATACGTAGCTAGTGAATGAAGAGACTTTACCATCTTTTTCTTACGTGTTTTCTCACATGGGTTCAGTGGAGGGGGTGTTCCTTTGTTCTTTATTCTGCCTTACTAATTATCTCAAGTTGCCTTTCTTATACCCAGTCTTCAGAGCAAGGGAATACGTGCCAGGACAATGTAGTGGTTAGAAGTATAGGGTCAGGAGCCAGAGGGCCCCTCTTCTAAATCTAGGGCCATTGCTGATTAACTTTGTAACCTTGGGAAATTTTCTGACCTTCATTAAAATACAGTTTTCTCATTTAAGAAGCAGGACACCTAAAGCCAGTGCTCTGGGACAACCCAGAGGGATAGGGTGGGGAGGGAAGTGGGAGGGGAGTTCAGGATAGGGGGGACACATGTATCAGTTCAGTTCAGTCACTCAGTCATGTCTGACTCCTTGTGACCCCATGAATTGCAGCACGCCAGGCCTCCCTGTCCATCACCAACTCCCAGAGTTCACTCAGACTCACGCCCATCGAGTCAATGATGCCATCCAGCCATCTTATCCTCTGTCGTCCCCTTCTCCTCCTGCCCCCAATCCCTCCCAGTATCAGAGTCTTTTCCAATGAGTCAACTCTTCGCATGAGGTGGCCAAAGTACTGGAGTTTCAGCTTTAGCATCATTCCTTCCAAAGAAATCCCAGGGCTGATCTCTGTGGCCAGTTCATGCTGATGTATGGCAGGAACCATCACAATATTATAAAGTAATTATCCTCTAATTAAAATAAATTAAAAAATTAAAAGATGGGATATTAAGAATACTTACTTTAAAAGAATATTTGTGACTATTGAATAATGCATGTATTATACCTGGCATATAATAAGCATGAACAATTTATGGCTATTTTTTAATTCTTGTGTTCATTACAATATCTAATCCTCTGTTTTTTTCTACTTTGAATAAGAATAGTGACTTCCTTAGGATGTAAAACTGCATTGCTTTTGCAAAATAAGATTTAAATTTTATTTCTATTACTCCTATGAAGATTTTTTTTTAAAGTCATGTTACAGCATTTCCTGGTTTCCACCACTCCCCCCTCCCCCATCCCCCATCTCATGGGCTTTCATTTTGGCTATCAAGTGTGTAGAAACTCCTTTCTCAGGGAGGCAGAAACCCAAGTGCCTGGGCTATGGGAGCAATCTAATATGAATCCTTGACTGACTAAGATGTCATTGTAGAAGGGCTAAAACGTAGAAGGAGAAACCAGGTTAGGACTGTATGTTTGAGGGACAGAGGTAGAACCCTTAAGAAATTCTCTGAGCCGGAAAGTTTGCAGTTCTTTATAATGGAGCACTTGTACCTTTTAATAGATGCTGTTAACAAATTCACTTATCTTCTGTGATGTGCTTATTTTCCTTCTTTGCAAACTGTGTTTTTTAAGGGCTTTACAGAAATGATATTTGGGATACAGATTTTTTTTAACTTTTTATTTTATATTGGAGTATGCAAGAATGAATATGAATTACAGGACACATTGGGCTTCCCCAGTGGCTCAGCGGGTAAAGACTCCCCCTGTAATGCAAAAGACACGGGTTTGATCTCTGGGCCGTGAAGGTCCCCTGGAGGAGGGCATGGCAACCCACTCCAGTATTCCTGCTTGGAGAATCCCATGGACAGAGGAGCCTGGTGGGCTACAATTCATAGGGTTGCAAAGAGTCAGACACAACTGAAGTGACTAAGCACATAGTCGATCAACAATGCTGTGTGATTTCAGCTGGACAGCTGAGGGACTCAGCCCCGCATACACATGTGTCCACTTCGTTCTTTCTGGGCTATTAGTTGTTCTCCGCTCTTCTCGAATAGCATATTGGACACCTTCCAACCTGGGAGACGCATCTTTCAGTGTCATATCTTTTTGCCTTTTATACAGTTCATGGTTATCTCATGGTGACTATACTAGGGTGGTTTGCTATTTCCTCCTCCAGTGGATCATGTTTTGCCAGAACTCTCAAAACTCTCCGCTCTGACCTGTCAGTCTTGGGTGGTCCTGCACAACATGGCTCATAGCTTCATTGAATTATGTAAGCCCCGTTGCCACAACAAGGCAGTGATCCATGAAGGGGATACATGTATCCATTTCCCGCTAAGCCCCCCTCCCATCCAGGCTGCCACATAACACTCAGCAGAGTTCTCTGTGCTATACAGTCGTTTCTTGCTGGTTACCCATTTTAAATACAGCAGTGTCTACATATCTATCCCCAACCCCCTAACTATCCCTTCTCCCCATCCTTTCCATGCCCCCATTGTTGCATGGTTCGTTCTCTTAAGTCTGTGAGTTTGTTTCTGTTTCATAAATAAGTTCATTTGTATAATTTCTTTTTAGATTCCACATATAAGGGATGTCATGTGATATTTCTTCTTTTCTGTCTGACTTCACTTAGTGTGACAGTCTCTAGGTCCATCCATGTTGCTGCAGATTGCATTACTGAGATACAGGTTTTGATAAGCATGACATTGTTAAGATAGCATAAAAAGCTAAAAAATGTTAATAATGTTTATAGTTACCTGTGTAATAGTTCTCTAACAAAAACATGTGTTTTCTTTGCAGCTCTGCCTACTCAGTGGCAGTTTCCCTCATTTCATTTTTAGGTTTAAAAGCATCAACTGGAATTGACTTACTTTCAAAAACTTGGCCAACACAAATTGGACTTGATACTGTAGATTCACTAGCAAACAAGCAATGTCATCTAATGAACAAGAAAGGTTCTGCTGTTATAATGGAGAAGTCCTTATTTTTCGTTTGTCTGAAGGAGATTTTGTAGATGAAGGGCCTAAAAAGACACCTGTGTTACACGTCAGAAGACTGGTATTTGGCAGAGGACCAGGGGGATTTGTTCAGAAATCTGCTGGATTCTTTAGCATAAAAGAAGAATACTCTCATTTAAAAATTGTGTGTTGCAACTGTGTTTCAGATTTCAGAACTGGAATCAATCTGCCTTATGTTATGATACAGTGCATTAAAGAAGAGAATATTTTCAAATATTTTCTACTGTTTCTTCATGGTACCAATAAATTTGAAAAGTGTTTGAGTTTTAGACTAGGCTATGAGATGAAGGACAGTATAAGGGTCCTTAATGGCCCTTTAGTTTTATGGAGACATGGTCAGACATTCTTTTATATCTCTTCTCAAACTGGCAAAGTTGGCACTGTGTCTATGAACTTTTCCTCTATTGAGTGGGCAGGGGAGATTGAAAATCTAGGTATGGTTTTGTTAGGACCAAAGAAATGTTATTTATCAGCAGAAGGATGCACTCCAGAGCCTTCAAAATCAGATTATGCAACTTGGAATACCCACTTTTGTGCATACTGTCTTGAAAGGGCAGAAATAATAAGTGATACATACATTATCCCTCCTGCTTATACCAGCATAATAACGTTTGTACATGTCTGTTCAACTGAGATTGTCAATGACCAGTTAAGAATGTCTCTGATTGCCCTTACTCAAAGAAATCAGCTGATTTCATTCCTAAATGGGACTCCTACAAGTGTGTGCCAGCTTCCATTTGGAGATCCTTGTGCAGTTCAGCTTGTGGATTCAGGTGGAGAAGACCTCCTTTTCATCATATCCTTTAAGTCCAGTGATGCATGTGCTGTTTGGGAAAAGAGCTTTCAGGTATGGTACTTATAATCATTCAGTTGGCATCATCTTAGACCTATTAACCATCCCTATGCTTCATAGGATTCATCCTAGAGTCTTATTGTCCAAATTGATTTTTAGTCCTGCATTTGAAAGGAAATTATGTATGTTACAGCATTCCTTTTTCTTAAAATGATTATCTGAATGTTATTTAATAAGTTCTGCCTTGCCATTTTGAGTCATAAAACCCATGAGTTTTTGGAAATACATGAATACATAACTACAATTATTATCTATTTGTCTTTTACCATAACTGTTTCTAATTTTCATTAATGTGATAATAATTGGATTTGTATTTTTACTTAGAACAAGATTATAAGCCTTTCTGGAAAACTCAAATCAGTTGTTGAACTCTGAAAAAGTTGGTAGTTGTCATTTTAAACTTGAAATCTAGAGGAGTTCCTTGAAACCTGTCATTATCCCTTTAGAGACAAATGATGGTTCTCCAGAGAAAAGCAACGTGTTAATTTTTCTAGAAATTGTTGCTTAGAGAATTGCATTATGTTACATTTTGAAACTCAGAGTTGTCCTCTGAAAAAGCATTCACATTTTATCTCTATATAGTCATGTGTTTTAATGTAAGGTTTGAAATTGCTTTAAAATACTCACTGGTATTGAACGTTCAATAACAAGTAAAAAGGTATAGAAAATGAAAACGAAATTGGAAGATTGGCATTATGTGTCTCCAATAATATCTCTCCGACCCTGATGTTTTGTTAACGTTGCATCCTCCTGGCATGAGATGTTTATCAGCACATTCAGTTATGTGTGCTGAAGTGTTAATAATTTGAGATCTTCCAAAGCAATTTTTAGTACATTATACAGCTTTTTAAGTTCTTGTGCTACTTTGGAAAACAAAAAGCAGCAGATACTGCCTTCCTTGGTGTGCCCTGTCCATTTCATTAGAAGCTCAGTTAAAATTTCTCTCATTGTATTATTACCTTGATATGAAATATTGATAAATGTTTCAGAAAGCTTGAAAGGCTTTTTTTTTTTTTTTAGTTTGAATGTGTATACGTGTGTTTGTGTGTGTAGAAACAGGTTGAAATTATGTTTTATGAGACTTTTCCTTGCAGACTAGATTACCTTGATGCTAGTAGGAATTATGTGACCATGTTCAACCTCTGCAACACACAGAAGACTTAATTCTCAAAAGGAAAATAATTTGAAAACTGTCCTGTTTTTTATTTTGAGAGCAATCTTGAAAAGCTCATCACACTTTTATTTCAAGGTTTTGTGAGAAGGTAGTATTTTCTGTTTGAAGAAGTGATGTGGGGAAAAGCATCTGTTAATAGTAAAGCCTATACTCCTTATTGGGGTTAGAGTAGTGGGAAGAACACTGTTAACCTTCGGTTTCAATCCCAGGTGAACACCATACTAGTGTTATCTTAAGGGATGTATTTACTTTTTGTGAACTCATTTTCTGTCTGTATGAATTTGCGATCATCCTGCCTCGGAGAGGGGAGAATTCAATAAAATGACATTGTAAAGTGACCTGGACAGTGCCTGGTGCTCAACACAAGCCCAGAAAGTGGCAGCTACTATTGTGTTGGACGAAGGCTAGGGCTATCATCCGCAGTGGTGCTTACCTAAGGTTCCCTCTTCACCTGGCTAAGGAGTAGTAACTTCCTGTCTCATTCATTCAGTGGAATAGTCCTCCCTTACTTGAAATGGGTCCCCTGCTTGGACACCATAGAGCTCTGCCACCGACACATTACCCAAGGCAGAAGACTGTATCATTGTTTGTACATGGGCCTGTAACTGGTGGGCTCCCTGCTTTGAAATCGTATCCTAGGGTTCTTTTTCTACACTAGACCACCAGATTGTTTACCTCCGTCTCTACTGACAATCGCTATGCTACCCCTTCAGGGATTCCGTACTTCTAAGCTGTTCCCAAGTGCTCAGTACTGAACGCTTGGGAGCTATATCCTGATACCTATAAGTTAAGTGCTTCCAGATTGTCTCCGATACCTTGCCACTCTGGGAGTTTCACAGCTCCTGTCCCTGTCATGGGGTTTATTTATACACACCTACTTAAAAAGAAAACGATGTAGCTTATGGTAAAATACTTGATTACTTTAGCAACAAGAATAAAGGTTAAGAATCTACAGATAAAAAGGGGAATAATTGTGTCAGAAAACCTGAGTTAAGGGAAGTAATTGCATTTGAGCAATTACACTTCGTTTAGCAGTTAAGAGAAATAAAGTAAATACAAGAGGTTTTGTAATTGAATGGAACATACTATTAAGGGGGAAAATATTTTTCTCATTGCCTAGGGAAAGGAATTTCCTGTTTGTGGGATCAAGAGGTTTTAAATAGTAAAATGAATACATCATTGAGTAATAAAATGGTGCCTTTGATGGTTTTGCCCCCAAATGGGAGAAAACATCAGATGCAGTCTTCCTTTGGGTTGGCTATGGATTTCATCCATCCATCCTATTACCACTTGATTACACACAGGAATTAAGGCAACTTACAAAGATAGGTGAACTACAAATAAGCATAAATTAGAATAAATAATGAAAATCAAGGTTACTGTGTTCTGAGATCGATGCTTCATGAAGGCCCTAGTCCTTAATCCAGTGATAGGGCTTGAAAGAGAGCTGAGTATGGAGAAAAACATGATTAGCTTTTCTCCTAGGCTTTTTCTTTTGAGTAGAAATTATCTCTGCGAGTTGTGGCAAGTATCTTTGTAGCAGGCATTTTAAAACTGAGGTCATTGTCAAGTATGTGTGCAACAGATAGTGGTGTGTTGTCAGGTAGAAAGAGGCCAGTATGTTTAGAGGCGTGATGTCCAGTATGGTCAGTAGTCACTGGCTCCAGGTGGTGATTCAGCATTTGCAGTGTGCCTGGTCAGATTTAGGATGTGCTGTCCATGTCAAATACACAGCAGATTTCAAAGGCTTAGTAGAAAGTGGGAGTAAAATATTAATAATTTTTCTTGATTCTGTTGAAGTGATAATATTTTAGCTAGACTAAAATGCCTTTTAAAAGTAAAATCACCTTTTTACTGCTACTAGAGAATTTTCTTTTATTGGCTACGGGAAAATTGAAAGTCATGTATGTGCCTTGCGTTTGTGGCTCATCTGTATTTCTTTTGGACAGCCCTCTTCTAGACCTAGAGATTGCAGATGTGTGTACATGCATAGGTGCATAGCTCTGTGGTGTTTGCGTGCTGAGCACATTCTTATTACCAGTGTCTCTTTGCATGGTTCGTTATAATGCATGCTACTTGTGGTGGAGTGGTGGGAGAAAGGGAGGCTATGGATTTACAAATAAGCTTTCTCCCTGCATGAGTGAAAACTCACTGTTTTGAGTGAAACATCACTGCTTCGGAATTAGCCTTATAGGGGAAAGATCGATATTTGATTATGTAGCTTGAAGAGTCTTATGTATTCTTGCTTGAATGTAAGCTTCCTTCTACCTGGAAGATGATGTATCCATTCTTCTGGGGTTCTGCATGGGAGTTTCAGCTTTTCTGCCCGAGGGAGAAGGAATTTCTGATCCCTTTGTGTTAGTTTTCCAGGGGATCAATCTGGAAGCCTTCAGCTTTTGGATCTTTAAGAAGTTGTCTTCTATTTTAAACTTGGGATTTCACGTTCTGATATAAATTTAACAAATCATTCCAATAGGCTGTGATGATTCTAGGTGCCCCACTATTAGGATCTCTTCCCTTCTGTGCCCCACATAATCTCTATGTTCTCTCCTACCAGAATTGAGGATATATTAATTAATTATAATTTCATATGGACTCTTACTCTGCTTTGAGAGCTCTTAAAAGTGTTTGCTAGTACCTTCTAGTTACCTAATGCAACTGAATTCCTTGTGTAATTGGTTTGATCATAAATACATATCCACTAAGGCTCATGGAGTGAGGGTTATCCTTAAATTAACCAGTTAGAAAAAGAATCTTCACTAGAGTTATTCATGAGAAGTGTTAACATTTATAAATTACAATAAAAATTTTATATAGGCATCAGGAACGTGACAGCCCCTGGACAAATGTTGATAAAATATTAATATAAGTATCTTGCTATCTACAAATTTATGTCTCCTTACGTCTTCTGATCTCCCAATATCTTTATTTTAGTTTGGTTCTTAGTGTTTGCCATTTTCATGACTGACTTGTAAGATCGAAGATGACAAAGTGGAACTACGTGCAGCAAAAGGATTTAGCTTACTTTCTATGTATTCATGTGTCCTTTCTTTGTTCCTTCTTTACCACTCTCAGGTCGCTGCCAAGTGGGAGAAAATTAGTTCAGTACTGATAGATGACTTCTTTGGAACTGGAACAGAACAAGTACTGCTACTTTTTAAGGACTCCTTGAATTCAGATTGCTGGAGTTCCTTTGAAATAATAGGCCATGACACCTTAAACTGTTCAGTAGGTTCTGTTTACTTTTTATACATTACTTTAAGAACATTTTAGAAAATGTGAGTACTTTAAAGCTTTTGACTTACCTTTAAATATTTGTTTCATGCTTTTGACTTACCTTTAAATATTTGTTTCATACTTTTGACCTACCTTTTAAATATTTCAATTGTATACTTAAAACTTTGAGAACTTAAAAACTGAATCTTTTAAATAGTATATTGACTCTCCTTTCAACAAATGTTATACAATTGTATACCAAATGTTATACAAACAGTATACCATTACTGTTTTTTGTATAAATTTGAAATATAGTGTAGCTGGTATTTGCTTGTGACAATACTGTAAATTAATTTCATCATTGCTTCTGAAGAGCACATTTTGTGCCCATAAAGCATGGTGATATTAGATTTATTAAGGAATAAAATCAAGTGAAAGTGCTTTATTAAAAGAAGTAACAGTTCACAATGTGTTAAGATCTTGAACATAAGAGAAATAATACCCCGAAAGTTTTAGGCCTATCTTAAATACCTCTGAGCCTCAGTTTTTTTTATTAGTAAAATGACAATAATTCTAATTCTCTCTATTTTGGACATTTTATAAAAACATAGTAAGATGAT
>SJYA01003372.1:732372-747317 GCA_006410615.1 Neotragus moschatus
TTTTAGGGACAGTATACCATTACTCTTTTAAAAGAGCAGTAAATATGATGACTGATGACATGTTCTAAACATGAATAGTTTACCTTCAAGTTTTCCACACAAAGCTCTCTAAAAAAGATTTTGATATTTTCCCAAGTGTACAAAGGTACTGCATATTCCCTGTAAAACACTCAGACTTTAATGCCAAAAAATATTAAAAAGAGACTAACAGTTATCTTTAATTCTACTACTGTGATATAACCAGTGTTAAAACTGACTTGCATATTCTTATTGATGTTTTTAATGAATATATACAAGTTTACATGGAAATGTGATTATAAGATGCCTGTTCTCATATAACCTGCCTTTTTTCATTCATAAAAATTTTCAAATATACAGAAAATTCATAGAATAATACAGTGATCATCTCTAGTCCCCATGTAGATTCCCCTATTGTTACTTTAAAAAAATCATATTTGCCCTATCTGTTTCTGCTTGTGTGTATGTACATGTATTTGAAAGTTGCAAATATTCAGTATTTCACTCTTATGTGTTTTAGCAGGACTCTCCTAAAATAAGGACATTCTTCTGTGTGACCCCAATACCATTATTCACTTAGAAAGTTAATATAATCTCTTAGTTTTATTTACTATTCAGTCCATATTCAGAGGGCTTCAACTGCCACAAAAATGTTTCATATGGCTGCTTTTTTCAGGATCCAGTCAGTGTTTGCACTTGATTATTATATGTCTCACTGGTCTTTTTCTCTAGAATAAGCCCTCCCCACCTTTTGAAAAGAATGACACTGCTGAGGCCAAGCCAGTTGTCCCTCCTTTTGGATTTGTCTGACTGGTTCCTTGTGTTGTCCTTTATGTTTTTCTGTATCCCTGGAAAAGTTTTTTGGTGAAGGGCCAGATAGTAAATATTTATATTTTGCAGGCCCTGAAAAAGTTTTTTTTTGCAAGTATTTTAATATTAAAGTGAATTCACTAAATACTTAGTGAACACATATTAGATGTAAATGTGAATGGTAGATAAGTAAAGCATCATAGTGGACAAAGAACCATAAAGGAAAAGGTGGATTACCTTAAAAACTTTTGTGCTCCAAACAAAGTAAAATAAAAAAGACAAATTTTATAAAAGGAAATTGTAAAATTTGACAGAGGATTAATTTACCTAATATAAAATGCATTATAAAACAGTATTGTTGAGCATATAAAGTGGCCCAGTCTCTTGAAAGGAAGTTTGTTATAGCTATTAAAATGTGAGTTGCATGTCTTTTTATTGTTGCAGTTTTACTTCTAGAAATCTGTTCTAAGGTTGTACTTACATATGTAAGCAAAACTGATTTTGCAGGAATATTTAAGTAGTATTTATAAACATAATTCAGTCAGAATCTAAATATCCATCATTAGGAGTATGGTAAATAAATTATGATTTAACTGAATCATGGAATACTATGTAGCTGTCAAAAAGGATAAGGTACCTTTTTATATAATTTTTAAGTGATGCCAAATAATTTAATTTATGAAAGAAAGCATGGCTTTTAGAAATTCCACTTCTGACAATATGTCACTTAAATTTTTGAATCAACTATGATAATAAAAACAACTTAAAATGGTAGTTGAAATATATATTTTTTAAGCTTCAAAAGCTAAAAATATTAATATAAGAATAGATTAGCAGACCAGACTCTAAAGGCTGGAACCCAGAGAGACAAGTAGAACATGATTGTCCTGGGAGCATTCTGTATTTAAACTAAAAAGGCAGTAGTAACGTAGTCACCCAGCAAAACCAACATAAAGTCCACTGCAGGAACATACATTTATCCTAGGCATCTTCTGAATCTCACAAATAATTTTTTAAAGAAAATGAGCCACCCACATGAGTGGGCGAGTGAGCACATGAAGAAACAAGGCATCCTAATTAATTATTCACAGAAAATAACCAAATACCATTTCTGTAATCAAGTATCCACATGTTACCACTGGCTCTTATTGTGGCTAAAAACATTTCTAAGCACTGGAAGACCTTTTAGAGACAAAGAGATCTACCCTCTTCACCATTTTGCATACAGGGAAGCTGATGGAGAGCCAGAAATGTGAGGTGGTTTGTGGAGCTGGAACTGGAGTTGAGCCCACTGTCTTTCCCCTGTGTAGTTTATTTTCCAGCCACTCATTGAAGGGGATAAGGCAAGGCCAGGACCTTGGAGACACTTATACATGTGTCCAAGAAGGTTCACAGTGTTGTTGGTAATGCTCCACAACTGGGCCCAGATGTCCACCAGCGGGAGGGGGAGCGGGCAGCCGGGCTAGTGAGCTGATGGGATGCTGCAGAGCAGTGACAGGCGCGAGCTGTAGCTAAGAGTGAGAAATGGATGGGTTGAAAAGTGAGCGCATACAGAATGACTCCACCTACAAGAGTTCAGAAGCAAAAGACACACGCACATTAGACATATTCCTAGGAGTTGATATGATGATGGTAAAATGATGAAGAGGTTACCTTGAAAGGGGAGAGAAATGTTAACTCCAGTGGAGAGAGGTTCTCGATTGGGGAAGGCCCATGGGTTGCTCTGAAAGTGCTGCTTTTTTGACCTGAGTGTGGTTCCAGTGGTTTCTACTTCATCCTTAGTCTGTGAATTTGTTTTTTATCTTGTGCACTTTTCTGCATGTATGAGAGTGGTCACAATAAGAACAGGAAAGCAAGATTCAGTGTCACACAGTACAGTGTGCTCCTGTATTTGGTTTGGGGTGGGTTTTATTTGTTTTTGGGGAGGAGAATGAAAACATACCTTAACATACACATGGGAAAGTTCTGGAAAGCTGAACAATCTTTTGTCTTTACCAGTGGGATGGAGGGTCTAGGAAGGGAAAGTGAGATGTCTTTGTATGTTGTTTCAATACATTGTCATGGGCTTATTTCATAGTTTTATAACAAAACTTGTAACAACATAGAACATTTCAGTAGTCTAATGACTCACGATTTATCCTTGGAGAATTGGGATCATGTTGACAAGAGTCAGGAAGCGAGAACACGGAAAATTTCTGAGGGGTCCTCATTGTCAACCTGCCCATGTGTCCCTCTTCTTCTGCCCTCTACGCCTCCAGCATTTTCAGACTTGGTTCTCCACCTTGGATAGGTATATCTGACGTCCCCTCAGTCATGAATTACTCAACCAGTGAGTGAGGGAGTGTGAGTGATGTGGAACCCTCAGAACTAGGCCAACACGCTGCTGCTAAGTTGCTTCAGTCGTGTCCGACTCTGTGCGACCCCAGAGACGGCAGCCCGCCAGGCTCCCCTGTCCCTGGGATTCTCCAGGCAAGAACACTGGAGTGGGTTGCCATTTCCTTCTCCAGTGCATGAAAGTGAGAAGTCAAAGTGAAGTTGCTCAGTCATGTCCGACTCTTCGCGACCCCATGGACTGCAGACTACCAGGCTCCGCCGTCCATGGGATTTTCCAGGCAAGAGTACTGGAGTGGGGTGCCATCGCCTTCTCCACTAGGCCAACATAGGAAGTTTTAAAATATTAGCTAGACACTTGACGTATTTTGTGCAATGAGGTAAGATAGGGTTCAGTCTTCATTCTTCAACTTCTATTCATTGATAAAAGGGAAAAAAATCTGTCTTAAAATGTAATTTAAAAGAAAGGCAAATACAGGATGTATCTTGTTTTTCTCAATCTAGAAAAATATATATTAAAAGCCAAATTAATACTTGAACAGTCTCAGATCACCATCTGCCATGAAACAGCTTCTGAAAGTTCAATGGCGCAACTCTTTAAATTTTCAGAAGTAAAATATATTTCATGAATGTTTTATCCTTACTGCTGATATCTATTTATCTGGTATAATAACAGGAACAGGTTGCTCTTTGCCCATTGAGAGCCATTTTATCCCCCTGATAGTTAAAAGTTAACCCCAACATTGAGTTTATTTGCACAAAAATAAACATGTGACAGTTTGGGATCTGTTATGTGTTACCTTTAAAATTTTGCTGCAAAGGTCATATAAACAGAAGATTTCAAGCAATATTAAATCAGAAGTAAGCATGTTTATTCATAATGAAACATCTTGTTCTTGCAGAAATTATTTCAATAAGAAAAAGTTTTCTTGTTGGGGTCATCCTTATTTTTTATATGTATGATTAAATTTATTCATATTCGTATCATTACTTAACTCAGTTGTGAAACATGTGGATACACTGACATTGTCTTAATTTGATATGTAAGCTATTGCATTTATTTGCTGTATTATTTTCCTTTGTAATTAGAGATTTTATTTTTTAATAAAATAGTTTTGCTCTGAGCATTCATTGCTATCTATAGGAAAATGAATTAATAAGCAAATTTGGAGAAGATACCTACTTTTATTAGTATATTTGGTTTCATTTGAAATTATATCTCTGACAATGGTTTTTCTTTATGCTTTATAGGTTGGTTTCATTTCTATTTGGGAATTAGAGCAGCATTTCTTGCTTAAGGAAAAAATTATAGCAAAATCTTACAAGGCTTTAATGAACCTGTTTCGAAGAAAAGACGATAGTACATTAAGTGCAGAGGAGGTAAAGTTAAAAATGTGACCATTTTATCATTTTATGAATTGAAAATCTAAAAGCTATTTAAGAGTTATTTAAGTTGGAATACTGGAATGTATTAGAAAGTGCTGTTCAATGAATCAAGAAGCACAGTGGCAGGGATTATGTAATGGTGGGCTTTTATGACATTGAAAACTGATTAAAAAACCAATATTTTAACCAGTTTGCAAATTGTTCTATACGATATTAAAATCTCAGTTGTCAGCCACCTTGAGGAACAAGTTTGTTTGTTTTTTTTTTTTTAAGATGTAACTATTAAACTGTTTATGTGTATAGTTTGAATATAAATTACTTTTAAGTGAGTTACAGTTAGCCCTTGAACAACATGGGTCAGGGGCTCCAGCCCTATGTGCAGTTGAAAATTCACAAGTAGCATTACTGTGGACCCTCTGTATCCTTGGTTCCCCATCTGCAGATTCAACCACCCGGGGAGTATGTAGTGCTGTAGTATTTACTATTGAAAAAAAATCACGTATAAGTGAAAGTGAAAAGTGTAGTCACTCAGTCACGTCCGACTCTTTGCGGCCCCGTGGACTTTAGCCCACCAGGTTCTTCTGTCCATGGGATTCTCCAGACAAGAATCCTGGAGTGGGTTGCCATTCCCTCCTCCAGGGGATCTTCCCGATCCAGGGATTGAACCTAGGTCTTCCGCTTTGCAGGTAGATTCTCTACCATCTGAGCCACCAGGAAGTCCTCACATGTAAGTAAGTGAACCTGCACAGTTCAAACCCTTTTTGTTCAAGGGACAACTGTATATGTTTTCTGACTTCAACAGAATATATTAATTATTATTTCATTTTGTGTTAATGGTGACATAATTTCATCTTTAATATAATGATTGTTCTTTTAGTCTGTTGCATGATTCATTTCTAAGGGTATTTATTCCTCTAGTTAATGTCCCTAAATTGCTTTGCCTTTTCAGTCCTATTTGCTTTTTATAATTTTATTTTCATTTTCCTTGTGATTGACCATCATAAGAACCTCTTCAGGTACCTTGTAGTTACTTATGCCAGTGTGGTAGTGTAGAATATTAGCAAAAAACTGCTTTGACTTCATAACAAATAATGTTTATACATATTTATTTCATACAGAGAAAGACAGTATAGTTGAATTACAGATAAATCAAGACAAGCTGGACATAGACATAGTTGAAGTTGCATATTTTCTTTCCTCAGATGACTTTAAACATCTTACTCTGACTTCCTCTAAGATTTACCATTCTTATAATGGTCTTTGCCTTTTGTCTGTATTTCAGTCTTAGCAACATGAGGATTTTGGCCCAAAATGATTCCATTAATGTAAGAAACAGAAGCACATCGTGTTGCATTTCTGTGTTACTATTCTTATCTCCTGGGGACCCTCATGCAAGTCCTGTTGAAAGCTACTTTTCAGTCTCCCCATTTCCCTTTCCTCCTTGAGCCCAGTGATTTTGCTGATATTAGAAAAGGGGAAGAAAGGTTAGAAAGTAATGCATTGAAATCATTGTCTGGAAGGCACTGTTTTGAGCCCTTTACATTGCTATCTTTAAAAGCAGTTCTGGCTGGTAATAAAAATTTCTGTTTGGGATAAATACCCTGCCTCAAATCTCACAGCTAGTGGCAGAAGTATCAAAATCCGAGGAACACATTTAGTTCACTAGAATGTGGATGCCCATATCTTTTTTCAGTAATTATCATGCAGACGGGCAGTGTAGAGTAATAGTTAATATGCACCATGGGTCTGGAAGCAGCTGGCTCCGGTTCAGATCCCAGCTCTGCCTCTTGTCAACTGTGTGACCTGGGACAAGCTACTTAACCTCCCTCTGCCTCAACTTTTCCTTATCTGGGAAATGTAGATAATAATACTACCAACGCAGGGTACTAGAGTTATTGTGATGGTTAAACATATTTATGCATGAACAGCATTTAGAATAGTGCCTGACGTATAGTAAGCATTCAGTAAGTGTTGTGTATTTTTTTTTTTATTATCGTTACTCCTCCTCCTATTTACGTTTGTACTATAAATCCATATGTGTGTGGAAATGAGTGAGTGTGGCCTGGACTTTTAAGAAGAAAACTTTACCATCAACTGTACTTGAGTTTAAAAAAAAAAAAAAAAGGAAAAAGAAGAAAATTTTAGCAATAACTACACTTGAAAGAAAAAAAAATGAAGAAAAATTTCACAAATATAGTTTAATCAGTATTATTCATACAAAAATGTCCAATTCTAAGTTTAGTGTTAGTCATTGATAAAATAAAGATTGCATTGTCTTCAGCATGCCTCGGGCACATTTTGTCAGATTTTTTTTCAAGATAGACTCAAGGTTATATCCCTGCTGGGTCTGTGTTGGGTATCCAGAGCCTTATTTACAGTTAGGCCATGCTTCTTGATCGAAGGGTTGGTGTTGTTCAGTCGGTCAGTCGTGTCCAGCTCTTTGCAGCCCCATGAACTGCAGCATGCCAGGCTTCCCTGCCCTTCACTATCTCCTGGGATTTGCTCAAACTCATGTCCATCAAGTCGGTGATGTCATCCAACCATCTCATCCTCTCTCACCCCCTTCTCTTCCTGTCTTCATTCTTTCCCAGCATCAGGGTCTTTTCTAATGAGTCAGCTCTTCACATTAAGGGCAAAGGATTGGAACTTCAGCTTCAGTATCAGTCCTTCTAATGAATATTCAGGGTAATTCCAAGTAGATAGTTAATTGTATGTTTTATAAATTTTATTTTAGTGAATTATGTATTATCTATATCATTGATAATAATTTACTTTAAAATATGTAAGCCGTAAGGCCCAGCCAAAAACTGGTTTACATTGTATTTTTTGTTTTGCTACATTTGGTATATTTTTGTAATCAGTTATTTAAACATATTTTTCCATAAGGAATGTCTTTTTACTCTTTGTGGTGAAGAAGAAAATCCTGTCTGTACCTTTGATGAAAAGTTATCAGACAATTTTCAAGATTTAGAACAGCTAGTAGAGAAGATATGGTATCGGGTAATAGAAGATAGCTTGGTTATTGGAGTGAAAGCCACATCTTCTTTGAAGGTGTAAGTAAATTCTAACATGATAATATCATCTTGATCTATGGAATAGCACTGTCCAACAGAAGTATAATGCATGCCACATGGTAATCTAAATGTTCTAGTTGTCAAATACAAATAGAGGGCTTTCCTTGTGGCTCAGTGGTAAAGAATACATCTGCCAGTGAAGACACGGGTTTGATCCCTGATCTGGGAAGATCCCACAAGCCGGGAAGCAACTAAGCCTGTGTGCCACAGCTATTTTGAGCCTGCTCCGTAGAGCCTATGTTCCGCAGCAAGAGAAGCCACTGCCATGAGGAGCTTGTGCACCCCGCAACTAGAGAGTAGCCCCTGCTCACCTAGACTAGAGCAAAGCCCGCACACAGCAGGGAAGACCCAGCGCAGCCAATAATAAATAAATAATGTTTTAAGTGAGTAGGGTTTTTTTTTTTTTTCTCTTATTGAAGAGGAAAGGTGAAAAATCACCCTAGAAAGAAAATATTGGCATTATTTTACCTTTCCTTTCTCTTAAAAAAAATTCCCTTTGTAAAGTCTAGCATATTTACAATGTTTTTGCTTTTTGGTTTCAAGAGAAGTGCTATTACAGGATCTTTGTTTGCTTTTATACTTAATTTTAAAATCTATTTTACATTTGAAATGATGTTTCCTAGGAAAAGAGAGAATAAACAATTAGTTTTTTTTTTTACTTTTTAAAGGCATTTAATCATCTGATTGATGACCTTTGAGACTTAACTGAGCTCTGTGTTTTTATAGGTCCCTGAATCATGTGACTTTATTGCTATCAGTGGATCAAGACCCTATCTCCACCCTTCCACTTATTAAGTGTCAAAATAAGATATTTAAATTGACTTGGAATTCATCTCCAGTACTAAGCTCAGTGCCATATGAAGTAAGATCAAAGGTAAAAAGAATCAAGTTGAGTGTTGATAGTAAAGAAGAAAAAGAGGAAAGCGTTGTTTGTGAACAACCATTGAAGAAAGAGTATGTACAGATGATTACCGCTGTAACAGCTCTTCCACCGCTTTTAACATTCAGTAATTTTTGTTGTATTGTGATGCTACAAATGAGAGAGAATGGTAACTCTTCTGGAGCTCATTATGTTCAATGTGGCAGAATTGTTTTAAGTGTAGAAGATCTTTCAAGTGGGAAATATGTGCTGACATTTCCAGAGAAGAAACCTATAGGTAATTTTTGTGGATCCTTTTTAATCATATACCTAATTGAATCAGAAAATTTTAAGAACTCCTTTTATGTGATCCTGGACAGAGTTTAATGACAGCGCTTGTGATGTTTTTGCCGTAGAACACGTGGAAGATCTCTTTACACTTCTTGCAGCATGGCACAGAGCTTGTTTTCAAATCACATCACCCATGTTTGCTCTGACTTCAGTGAGGGTATGGCTCTTAGAACACATGAAGTGTGAAGTCCTCAAAGAATTTCCAGAAATTTGCTTTTGCAAAAGGCCAGGAAATTTCTATGGGACACTCTTCAATTGGAAACAAAGAACACCATTTGAAGGAATTTTAGTAGTCTATTCCAGGTATTTCACATCAAATTGGCATTGGTCCAGGGAAGTGTGTGTGTGTGTATGTGTGTGTATTCCAACAGGGATCCCTCCGGTAGTGTTCTGTGCCATTGTAGGACATGTCCAGGTCATCACCTGGTACAAGGTAAATAGGTGGTCTCACTTGGAAACTGAAGCCATTTTAATTATGTTTGTTTTTGTTTTTTTTTGGTGGGGTTGATTAGGTAGGACATAATAATTTTAGGATTTCCCTTTGCTCCCCCACAATGAAATTTTACGAATATAATTTTGATTTTATGACTCAGAGAAAAACTTTAATCAGGAAGCAACCTAATCAGGTTATTAGTCAGTACTAACTGAATTGGTTAGGATATATATACAGTTGTTCCTCTGTATCCACAGAGGATTGGTTCCAGGACCGTGATGGACACCAAAATATGGATGCTGAAGTTCCTTTTATAAGCTGGCTTAGTACAGTCTGCCCTCCATATCTGTGAGTTCCATATCCACAGATTCAACCAACCACAGGGGTGACTGTATCTGATTACTGTTGTCTGAATTGTATCAGTGACCACCTGCATGCATTATAGGTTCTGTTCATTACTAGAGAATGTAAAAAGGAATGGTAACTGATTATTACAATAGTTATACATGACCATTTTGCACTAAGTTTTGTAATATTGTGTTTGGTTTTTTTTATTCCAGGAATCAAACAGTTTTGTTCCAGTGCCTTCATGATCTCAGTACAGTTCTCCCTGTAAACAGTTTCTTCAAATATCTAGAGTTAGAAAGTGAGGATTTTCTAACTGGCCATTTGGCAGTAGCTTTGGAGAAGGAATTGGTCACCCTTGCTTCTTCTCCTTCTGCCTTAGTGAAGGTTGAAACAAGCTTGGTGCAGAATTGTGAAGTAAGCAAAGAAAAGAGTAGTGATGATGTGACTGCTTTATCAAACACAGAGGGAAGCATCCATCTCTACAGAAAAGAACTTCAGAGAGAAAAGGAGCAAATGTTGGGGACGAACTTAAAAGTGAGTGGTGCTCTTTACAGAGAAATGACTTTAAAATTAGCTGAAGTTCAGCTGAAATCAGACCTTGCTGCCAAGCAACTGACAGATTTATAATTATATTCTCAGTTTGATTATATTTTAGAATATTTTTCCCTGCCATAGTGCTTTGGTCCTACTTTTTCATTTTACATTATATGCCTCCTCTGTAAAATGAAGATTGAGGCTCCCTGTAGAATCTTTGGTTTTGAAGATGCATAAAATAGCCTGCCTTAGAGCAGCACTTCTCACCTGGGCTCATTTTGCCTCCCAAAATGGGCAAAGGGACATTTGGCTATGACTGGAGATACTGTTTGGTTGTCAAAAGTAGTAGTGGCGGGTGGGGAGAGCAAGAGGTGGGTGCTATTTGAATCTAGTGGGTTGAGGCCAGAGATGCTGCTAAACTTCCTACTCTGCACAGAACAGCTCCACAGCAAGGAATGATCCAGCCCAAATGTGAGTACTGCTGGGGTGGAGAAATCCTGCCTTAGCGTTTCCACTTAACACACAAGTGATGGAACAATATTTTGTTTTAAGTCTTCTAAAGAACTTAAATAGTCCTTGTATTATTTTCTGCTTACTGAAATCTTGTTGTTATTATTGTTTAGTTGCTAAGTTGTGTCCGACTCTTTGCAACCCTGAGGACTGTAGCCCACCAGGCTCCTCTGTCCGTGGGATTTCCCAGGGGAGAATACTGGAGTGGGTTGCCATTTCCTTCTGTAGGGGATCTTCCTGACTCAGGGATCGAAGCTGTGTCTCCTGCATTGGCAGGCAGATTCTTTACTGCTGAGCCACCAGGGAAGCACCCTAGTGAAACCTAGCGTATAAAAATCAACTTCAAACAGATAAACAAGGTTTTCAGGATTCAGAAGATTCTGTAAACCTCAAGCCCCTGTGCAAATTTAAATGGCAGAGTGTCTAGGTGATACCACTAAAGTGAAAATGGTGGAAACCCTTATTAAATTCAATTTTATTAGAAAACCTCTCTGAAACTGTAAGTCTACAGGCATGTGAAAATTGTTGGGCATTTTATCTGAAAAGCATCTCTTTTAAAAGGCTAAGTATTCCTCACAGGCCGCTATTTTCAAATAGTTGAAAATGCCTTTAAGCTCTCTGAAATTCCAACTCTTAGCAAAGCTAACATGTAAAATCCTAACTAAAGTCACTTAAAGAATGAGACATTTTTAAGAACTGAGAAATTTAAGTGAAAATTCTCTTTAGTTAAGTGATTTTTAAGGGGTCAAATTAGGCATTTTAAAGGGATAAAAATTCAACTTATTCTCTTTTCTTTTTGGAAAAAAATAAGAATTCTGAAATAATAAGAGAATGTCAGGTGAAGGGAAAAGACACAAAAAGATATGGGCCAAAAAGAATGTTTCTGATCCTTTTTGCTCTAAAATCTGTGAGAAGTTTCTGTCTTAGTTGAAAGAAAGATGATTTTAGAAAGCAGCATTTCACGCTAGCAGCAGTGAAGTGCTAATTTCCCCCCGTGCCTCAGATGTGCTTGTCCTTAAGGATCAGATGATGCAAATGGGTTTTCATGAAGCTAGGTTATTACTGTCTTGGTTTTTATGGCTGTCCATATAATATGCTACTTCTTTTTTAGTAATCCATTGCAAATTGAAATGGAACTTTATAGCTCTATTTCTATGAAATTTCAATGAAAAATGTTTCAGACTTTCTGGAAATGGAAATGTGATAATTTCAGGATTAATTGTGGAAATCTGGAAGCAGTATATGTCCATAGATGTAATGAAGCTGCCCGTGACATGTTCTGAAAGAACAACCAGGTAGAAAATACAGGAACTAAATTGTAAAATGGAGGCTGCCAAAAAGCTAAACAGAATTTAATTATAACAGTTTATGTGTAGAAAAGCTAAGATATTTTTTAAAAGCATGTTTATTTTTTATTTATAAAGCAACTAAAAGTTATTAATCTGTATGTATCAAATAACCTCTTTACAAGTGAGCTTTGTACTCCAGTATAAATTTTCCACTTACTACAGACTAGAAAAGCCAGAGTTTGAGGAAAGACGCCCTTGGCTGTGCTCTCATGATTCAGTTGTGTTTGCCTCTGTAATAATCATATTCCTTTGACCACTTCCGGAGAAGGCAATGGCACTTCATTAGGAATCTGAGACTCCCCTCAGAAGCCTGTCCTCCCAAAAGGAAACCCTCCTACACTGTTGGTGGGAATGTAAATTGGTGCAGCCATTATGGAGAATAGTATGGAGGTTCCTTACAAAAAACAACATACAGTTACCATATGATCCAGCAATCCCTCCTGGGCATATAGCAGGCTCCTACTGTCTCCTCACCATGCAGTTTTTCTTGTGCTACAGATGTCAGCAGCTTTACAGAACAAAAGTGCCTGCATGCATAACTGGAGGCCAACATAATCATCCTGAGCTCAGCTAGGAAACTGCTTTAGCATCTTTAACTTCACCTTGGATTATCCATTTCCCCACAGCATCAGTCACTTACCCCCAAAGTATAAGCGGTGTTAATTTCAGTTCAGTCACTCAGTCATGTCCGACTCTTTGCAACCCCGTGGACTGTAGCCCACCAGGCTCCTCCATCCATGGGATTCTCCAGGCAAGAGTACTGGAGTGGGGTGCCATTTCCTTCTCCAGGGGATCTTCCCAACCCAGGGATCTAACCCAGGTCTCCCGCATTGCAGACAGACACTTTAACCTCTGAGCCACCAGGGGAGCCCAATAAAAATATAAATTTATTAATATTATTATGATATCAGGGGAAATGTGGGTCATGTTATTTTTAATATTTTTATTGAAATATAGTTAATGTACAATATGATGTAGGTTACAGGGATATGATATAGTAATTCACAATTTTTAGAGGTTATACTCCATTTATAGTTATAAAATATAGATCATATTCCCTGCATGTACAATATATCCTTATAACTTGTTCTATATATAATTGTTTGTACTTCTTAATTCCCTACTCCTATGTCACCCCTCCCCCCTTCCCTTGCCCCACTGGTAACCATGAATTTGTTTTCTATATCTGTGAGTCTGCTTCTTTTGTGTTTTATATATATAGTTTGTTGTATTTTTTAGATTCCACTGTATAAATGATTTCATACAGTATGTGTCCTTTTCTGTGTGTCTTATTTCATTTAGGACAATGCCCTCCAGGTCCATCCATGTTGCTGCAAATGGCATTATTTCATTCTTTTTTATGGCTGAGTCGTAGTCCATACCCACACCCCGCCCCCCCCCACACACACACCCATACCACATCTTTATCCAATTATCTGTTGATGGACACTTGGGTTGCTTCCATATCTTAGCAGTTATAAATAATGCTGTTATGAGTAATCATGCATGTATCTTTTAGAACTAATGTTTGTTTTATTTTTTTCCCGGATATATCCAGGAGTGAAATTTCCAGCTCATGTGGTAGTTCAGTTACTATTTTTAATTTTTTAAGAAGCCTTCATAATGTTTTCCACAGTGGCTGCACCAATTCACATTCTCAGCAATGGTGTACAAGGGTTCCCTTTTCTCTACATCCTCACCAACATTATTTGTATTCTTTATGATGGTAGACATGAGGTAATGGTAGAAGTGATAACAGATGTGAGCTGATATCTTGTTATGGTTTTGATTTGCATTTCTTTAATAGTTAGTGATTTTGAGCATCTTTTCAGGTGTCTGTTGGCCATCTGCATGTCCTCTTTGGAAAAATATCTAATCAGGTCTTCTGCCTACTTTTTAACTAGATGGTTTGTTTTCTTGATATTGAGTTGTATGAGCTGTTCATTTATTTTGAATATTAACCCCTTAACAATCATATCATTTGCAAATATTTTCTTCTATTCAATAGGTTTTCTTTTTGTTTTATCATGGTTTGCTTTGTTATGGGCCATGTTATCTTAAATCCTATAATAGGTGAGTTCTTAGAGGTGATAGCTGGCTCCAGCCAAGTTTTCTCTCTTGACTTGCCTTCTGCTCTATCTAAATACTTGACTCTATTTTTTATTTCATTTCAGTTATCTTTGTTAGAACCATAACTGTGTAGAATTATTGTATAGTAATTTATATTTGGGAGTTTCTTAAATGAAAGTGTCAATTCTTTAAATAATCCTTAAATAACTTGTCTTTGAGATATCTCTAGAAAGTCTTGAGATTCTCTGAAATGTTTGTCATTGGCCGGTAGTCACTGCAGTAGAGCTTGGAATTCCAGGAAAACTTAGCTCTTTTAGAAAACTTAATGTCTTTATTCCACATTAGTACATCACTTGAGAAGAAAAGGAGTGGGATTCTGTTTTCTTTTTGCATCCTTTGTGTGCCCTAATCCTTCCCAGTGATGTGCCTATAGAAAACATTTTGTCTCTTTCAAAATATCAGTGCTATATGAAGTGGAAGGGGATGTGGAGATCTTTCATCTAGTCATGTGTTTATTGATATTTCATCAAATATGTGTCTTGCTCAAGTGTATAAGTAGCTGCTAGGGATCTAAAGGTAAATATGACTTTGCAGCTTGAAAAAAACTTGCAGTCTTAATGGGAGAGACAGTGGCACAGAGCTCTATGCTATACTGATTCATAAAAGTATTCCTGGGGTCTTATGGGAATACCCTTCTGGGGCACTGTACCCAACAGTGTTTGAAAGCATGAGTTCTTCATTTTGCATGACAAGACTCTTTAGGGATCTGATAAACGAAGGATATTCTTGTCGGGGTCGTTGTGGACTAAAGTGGTATTATCATATACTGGTATTGTGCCTGATGATTCAGGGATCATCCACCAGACGTGTTG
>SJYA01003372.1:748380-764402 GCA_006410615.1 Neotragus moschatus
GCTATGCTGACCCTAAGCCTCACTCCAAAGATTCTGATACAGTTGGTCTGTGTTCTGCCTTGGGCCTTAGCATCAGTTTAAAATCTCCCCCAGTGATTCTGATGTGCAGCCAGAGCCAGTGCGTTACAACAAGCAGAAAGTCAGCTTGACTGTTTCAGGGGGCACGGCTTCACAGATTTCTCTTTGTCATCTTTCTCTTCATAATGTAACATGCCATTGTTTCTCATGCTTTCATGTACATACAAATCATCTGAGGATCTTGTTCAACTCGACATTCTGACTCAGCAGGTCTCGGGTGGGGCCTGAGACTGCATGTCTAACAAGCTCAAGGGTGATAGTGATGCTGCTGGTTCATGGACCATACTCTGAAAGGCAAGGTGATAAGCAACGTTATGGTATTGTTAAAGTCAGGACTTTTGTGTTGGGGGAAATTCAAGTTTTCAGATATTTTATTGTCCTTCCATAAAATCCTCACAGTCTACTGTGTTTTCTGGTTAGCTAACTACAAGGTCATCCATCTCTGGTATTGTGCTTCCACTGGTACAGATTCTACACAAAAGTATTGCCATACATTATCTATGTTTCAACACCTTTGGTGATGAAAGGAATGCTGAAGAATACATTAGCTTACTCTTACTTTCTTATTTGACATTTCCCAGTTTAGATTATCTTCCATGTCTTATATCCATAATCGTTGTGGAAGGGTATCTTCTCTTTCATTCCAAAGAATGAAAAATTACTCCAAATACTGAAACAATAGAAAGACAATGATTGTACAATTCCAGATGACACCTTTTTTTTAATTTTTATTTTTACTTTATTTTGCATTACAATACTGTATGGTTTTGCCATACATTGACATGAATCTGCCACGGATGTACATGAGTTCCCAATCCTGAACCCACCTCCCACCCCATATCATCTCTCTGGATCATCCTCATGCACTAGCCCCAAGCATCCTGTATCCTGTATTGAACATAGACTGGCGATTCGTTTCTTACATGATAGTATACATGTTTCAGTGCCATTCTCCCAAATCATCCCATCCTTTCCCTCTCCCTCAGAGTCCAAAAGNGCAGGATGACATTCTCCTTTCCCAATTTGGAACCAGTCTGTTGTTCTATGTCCAGTTCTAACTGTTGCTTCCTGACCTGCCTACAGATTTCTCAGGAGGCAGGTCAGGTGATATGGTATTCCCATCTCTTTAAGAATGTTTCACAGTTTGTTGTAACTCACAGGATCAAAGGCTTTGGCGTAGTCAATAAAACAGAAGGATTTTTTTTCTGGAACTCTCGTGCTTTTTCAATGGTCCAGTGGATGTTGGAAAATTGATCACTGGTTCCTCTGTCTTTTCTAAATCCAGCTTGAATATCTGGGAGTTTATGGTTCATGTACTGTTGAAGACTGGCTTGGAGCATTTTGAGCATTGCTTTGCTAGCATGTGAGATGAGTACAATTGTGCAGTAGTGTGAACATTCTTTGGCATTGCCTCTCTTTGGGATTGAAATGAAAACTGACCTTTTCCAGTCCTGTGGCCACTGCTGAGTTTTCCACATTTGCTGGCATACTGAGTGCAGCACTTTCATGGCATCATCTTTTAGGATTTGGAATAGCTCAGCTGGGATTCCATCACCTCCACTAGCTTTGTTCATAGTGATGCTTACTAAGGCCCGCTTGACTTTGCATTCCAGGATGTCTGGCTCTAGGTGGGTGATCACACCATCATGGTTATCTGGGTCATAAACATCTTTTTTATACAGTTCTTGCTCTGATCACTGAAGATCACTTCCTTATCTCTCCTTGCTCTTCTTATCTTTCATTGCTATTCTTTGGAATTTCCTGTAAAGAGAGATACAGTTGTTAAGAGTCTGCCCTGGTGGCTCAGACGTTAAAGTCTGCTTGAAATGTGGGATACCTGGGTTCAACCCCTGGGTCCGAAAGATCCTCTGGAGAAGGAAATGGCAACCCACTCCAGTATTCTTTCCTGGAGAATCCCATGGATGGAGGAGCCCGGTGGGCTACAGTCCACAGGGTCACAGAGTCGGACTGGACTGAGTGACTTCACTTTCTTTTGTTAAGTTAATGAAGCGACCTTGAGACTGCACTTAAGGATGAGGGCTGGTTGTCAGTGGAGCCAACCTTGTGATTGGAGGGTTGGAAGATTCAGTCCCACCTCCAACCTCCCCTCTCCTGTAGAGGAGGGGCTGGAGATTCAGTTCCCATGCCAGTAGACAGTGATTATATCAGCCATGCCTACCTAATGAAGCCTCTAGGGTTTGGGGAGCTTGCAGGTTGGTGAAGATGTGGGAATCTGGGGAAGGTGGCACCTGAAGAAGGCAAAGAAGCTCTGTGCCCTTTCCCCATAACTTGCCGTATGTGTTTCCTTCACCTGGCTGTTCCTGAGTTGTATCCTTTTATAATAAATTGGTAGGCTAGGGAGTAAATTGGAGAAGGGAGTGATAACCCACTCCAGTATTCTTGCCTGGAGAATCACATGGACAGAGGAGCCTGGCGGGCTATAGTCCATGGGGTTGCAAGAGTCAGACATGACTTAGTGACTAAACCAGTAGGGAGTAAGAGTTTCCTGAGTTCCGTGAGCTCCTCTAGCAAACCCAAGGAAGGGGTCATGGGGACATCTGATATATAACTGGTTTGTAAGAGGAATAATATTTCTGTTGTTGGTTTAGTCACTAAGTCGTGTCTGACTCTTGCAATCCCATGGACTGTAGCCTGCCAGGCTCCTCTGTTTATGGGATTCTCCAGGTGAGAATACTGGAGTGGATTGCCATTTCCTTCTCTGTACCAAACTCTACTATCTTGGGCTTGTAACTGGCATCTGATGTGGGAGGGCACAGTGTAGGACACCCAGTAGCTGTCCAGAGAATTGTTTCTTGGAGGTGTGTGGAAATCACCACCCCCACACTTTGAAATTGGGTCCAAAAACCCAAGAGACTTGTAGTTGCTGATGGATGTGTGCTCAGTCGCTCAGTTTTGTCTGACTCTTTGTGACCCCATGGACTGTAGCCCTCCTGGCTACATGGGCTTTTCCAGGCAAGAATACCGGGGTGGGTAGCCATTTCCTTCTCCAGGGGATCTTCCCATCCCAGGGATTGAACCTGAGTCTCTTGCATTCCTCGGTTTCCCTGGTGGCTCAGTGGTTATCAATCCTCCTGTCAGTGCAGGAGATGCAGGTTCCATCCCTGGGTCAGGAAGATCCTTTGGAGTAGGAAATGGCAACTCACTCCAGTATTTTTGCCTAGGAAATCCCATGGATAGAGGAGCCTGGTGGGCTACAGTCCATAGCATCAGAAAAGAGTCAGATAGGACTTAGCGACTAAACAACAGCAACAACAGATAGAGCTAGTTCCTAATCTCTGGAACCTGTGTCTATTTCAGTGATTTCAGACACTGAAGAGAAGAGAAGGCAGTGTGGCCACGAGGGCAGAGAATTGAGTGGTGTAGCCGCAGTCAAAGGATGCCAGCAGCCAAGTTTATGATAGTCTGATTCAATTGCCAGAAGAAACTCATTCATAAACTAATAAAATTACCCCTTATGAAGATTTAGGTGATTGAAACAGAGTTTGGAATAAGATTTTTTCATCGATGATCCTTTTATAGTATCTATTTTGTTAAACAAGATGAGTACATTTACGTTTAAAATGTTAATTGTAAATCTTCCCTTTAATTCAAAGATTTCCTCTCTTCACAGCCCAGGCTGGCACCCTAGTCATGCAGACCACTGGGAGGAAGGGGAGTAGACAGGATTCTGGACTTCCACTTGCTCCGCTGTGCCTGCTGGCTCCTGACATAGAGATTCAAGACAAAGAGCTTGGCTTTAGCACAGTCTGGCTATTGGTACCTCTGTCCAGGCAGCCAGCCCAACTACAGGCTCTTCATCTCACCACTTGTTTGCCTGAGCTCTTTGGAGGCCTTCACCCTGCCACATTCCAGAACCAAGGTAAGAAATGACTTCCTATGATTCCCCTGTATCTCCTTTCCTTTGAATCTTGAAGTTGGTGTGCAATTCCCACAAGTCTTCCCAGGCCGAAGAGTGCTGCCTTCTCTTCTTATATTTCCATCACAAAAGGAGTTCAGTAGCTTTTACACAACAATGAAAATGAGTTTCAAGAGTATACCCGCCTTGGGCACTCCATTCAACATCTGCCTTAACTGGTGATCTATTACACAAGCAGTCAGAAAGTTCTGCCCTTTTCAATGCCAAAAAAAGACAAAATGTTTCCCAATTCCTTTCAGTGCCAAAATGTTTCCCAATTCCCTTCATTTGCATTGCCACCGCCTTGTTCAGGCCACATCTTTCACCTGGATTGTGGTGGTGGCTTCCTAACATTGCCTGCTTTGTAGTGCTCTGGTCCAATCTACATCTCAAACAGTAACCAGAATACTCTTTTCAGATGAAAATCCGGTTTTGTCACCTCCTGGTTCAAAACAAGTCAGATGCTCCCCACTGACCTCCTAGTGAACCCCTTGACATGATTTTACAAGACCATCGTGGTCTGGTCACTGTGTATAATACTTCTTCAGCATTACATGGCATCCTCCTCTGCCTCCCCCACTGCTCACTAACCATCCCATTCCTTCTTTCCTAGTCCTGTCCTCTTATTTATTTTCCCTTTCTGGCTAATTCTCATCAGTCAATATCTCTTTCTTCCTCTCTCCCTGTCTGGGCTCCCCTCCCAGCCTTCCCCGTCTTGTTCCCTAGCCTGACGTAATCTTCCCTCCATTCCTCACTGGTATACGTCCTACTTCTCCTTTGTGTCACAGTTTAAAGCCAGTTGATGGGAAAAGTCTTTGCTGATCCCTCAAGACTAGGTTAGAGTCATGTTTTATATATTCCCACAACTAGTGAACTAATTTTATTGTATTGTAATACCCATCATGTGGGAATTATAATTTCCCATCTCATTTGTTCTTTTTTGTTTGTTCTCAACTAGAAAGGAAGCTCACTGAGGGCATGGACTTTTAAGATTTTAATCAATAGGAGGTACAGAATAAAAATGTGATCATTGGAGGTCACGTACATGAATGAAACCTAATAGAATTTAATATCAAAAGTAGCTGAACTATTCAATGCAAGAAAGTGGTAATAAATAGCATTTGTTAGGGTACAAATCCAGTTAGACCTAGATTTAACCTCCTTGAAGGTTAAATCTAGAAAAGACAACTGAGAAATGTAGATGGCAATAATCTCAGCTGTCTAAATTTTTACATAAAAATAGTATTTTATTACTAAAATTCATTTTATTACACTTATATAAGATGTTAATGTAAAGAGAGTTTGAAGGACTAGTATACAGGAACTCTGTGTAGAAACTCAGGGCTTCCCTGGTGGCTCAGGTGGTAAAGAATCTGCCTGCAATGCAAGAGACGTGGGTTCAGTCTCTGGGTCAGGAAGATCCTGTGGAGAAGGAAATGGCAACCCACTCCAGTATTCTTGCCTGGAAAATTTCATGGACAGAGGAGCCTGGCGGGCTACAGTCCACAGGGTTGCAAAAGAGTTGGAAACAACTGATTGACTAAGCACATACAGAACTCAAATTTAAAAGTTTAAAAAATGCTTTTTTTGCACTCATTCTTTCCTTAGCTATGTAATCCCCTTCAAAAAAATGAATTCCACAAATCTGTCAAGACAAAAGAGAACATTTTTCAAAGTTNATGGACAGAGGAGCCTGGCGGGCTACAGTCCACAGGGTTGCAAAAGAGTTGGAAACAACTGATTGACTAAGCACATACAGAACTCAAATTTAAAAGTTTAAAAAATGCTTTTTTTGCACTCATTCTTTCCTTAGCTATGTAATCCCCTTCAAAAAAATGAATTCCACAAATCTGTCAAGACAAAAGAGAACATTTTTCAAAGTTAATACTGATCTAGAAATTCAGATATGCATATCTGAAGTACCTAAAATATTCTATTCATTGCTTTACTAAAGTATAATTATTTTGATCTGTTACAAATTTCTTTTATTGCTATAAAGATAAATGCATATATAGAAAATTGATATTTTTACCATAAACAGCTTTGAGTTTTAAAATTCCATAATGCCTACAATGGCTAAAATATTATTTAGGTAAGAAACTGCCACATCAATTTAGTTGAAATATACTACAATTTTACCACAATTCAGTAGTAGGTTATATAGCTGAATTACAGAAAACCCTTGAGAGAGGGAAAAAAATCACATGAAAAGTGAAGCCCTATACTGAGGGTATAAGCTTGATAAAAGCCAGTAAAGTAGGGAAAAAGTCATCTATCTAATTTCATGTTTTCATTTTTTATATATATATATATTCAGAAAATGCTGCCCTCTAACAAATTAACCCTCTGTCATACAGCTGACAAGTGATTATGACATATGACATGACATGGGACTTCCCTGGTGGCTCAGATGGTAAAGAATCTACCTGCAATGCAGGAGACCTGAGTTCAATCCCTGGGTCGGAAGATTCCCTGGAGAAGAGAATGGCTACCCACTCCAGTATTCTTGGTGGAGAATCTCATGAACAGAGGAGCCTAGGGGGCCACAGTCCATGGGGTCACAAAGAGTCAGACACAGCTGAGCGACTAACACTTACACTTTCATGACATGACGTAGAACAAACATAACAGAATAAGATAAAACATTGAATGTGATATATGATATATACAACCTAATTGTTTAAACAGATGATTATTCCAGAAGGTTCTCTTTTAGTCTGCTACAAATTCATATACTCACATAACCAGGCCATGTTAAACTAATGTCAAGTGATATTAAGTGGGGCTTTTCTTATTGTCTGGGGTGTCCCATAAGCCCTCAGAGCTGAGACCAACAGGTGTCAAATGTCTAGTCACTCTCTTGGCAGGTGATGACTCAGTCACATAAGTGGTTGGTTCAGTGCCCACCTCCTATCTCCACCTTTTTCAAGAGAAACCCAGAGAGACTTATTAGAAAAATTAGAGATTTCTCTAAATGAAAACCAATGGAAACAACCTGATATTTTTGTTTTCTTCTGAAGAAAACGTTTTGTTTTCTTCCCTTCTCCTTCAAAGTTAGGTCAGGATGGTCAAATAGGCAACAAGAAAAGGCCTTTGGGGAAATGGGAGCATAGGACTAGGAAAGAAGGAATGGGATGGTTAGTGAGCAGTGGGGGAGGCAGAGGAAGATGTCACATAATGCGGAAGAAGTATTATACATAGTGACCAGACCATAATGGTCTTGTAAAATCATGTCAAGGGGTTCACTAGGAGGTCAGTGGGAAGCATCTGACTTGTTTTGAACCAGGAGGTGACAAGATCTGATTTGCATTTGGAAAGAATATTCTGGTTACTGTTTGAGATGTAGATTGGACCGGAGTACTACAAAGCAGGCAATGTTAGGAAGCCACCACCACAATCCAGGTGAAAGATGTGGCCTGAACAAGGTGGTGGCAATGCAAATGAAGGAAATTGGGAAACATTTTGGCATTGAAAAGGGCAGAACTTTCTGATTGCTTGTGTAATAGATTGCCTGTTAAGACAGATACTGAATGGAGTGCCCAAGGTGGGTGATACCCTTGAAACTGGTGTTCATTGTTGTGTAAAAGCTACTGACTCCTTTGGTGATGTAAATATAAGAGGAGAAAGCGCCACTATTCATTGTGGGAAGACATGTGGGAACTGCTTATGGGCTTCCCAAGATTCAATCAAAAGACTTATAAACTTGGGCCAGAACGACCTCGTCTGCAAACCAGTGGTAGAGACAGACAATGGGATCCTATAAATACAATGAGTGAGGAAAGGGGGCTTGTGAACAGAGACCAGGGCAGGTTTTGGAGTTTATGGAGGAGGGCTGGTTTAGGCATTGTCTATGGCTTTAGCTAGAGGCTCCTCCTGACCTAACCTCCTGAGCTATTACGGTCCATGATGTGGCAAGCCTCGTAGCCTGAGATGGGCTGTTGACCAGACTTTCCAACAGAAGTCAACTGTACAGAACTAGTTTACAACTGCAAAACTGTGGGAGAACTCTGACAGAAAGCAGTTCTCTGCTTGCTTCTCTAGTGAGTGAGTGTATGAAAAACTATTACCATACTTTGTGTCCTGGTCCCACCCCTGGGTAAGGCCCTGGAGGCTGTGGTCAATTGTGGGGAGATGTGATATGGAGGAAGGAAATGGACTTGCTGTTACCAGCAGGGGTAGAGCCTTGAATGTATAATTGTTCATGTCTGTATTGTCTTCAGTGATGGTGAAACAGGTGACACTGGTTCTAATTGGGTGTTAGGAGTGAAGGAGAAGGAGGAACAAAGGATGTTTCTTAGGATTTTGCTTTGGGATCTGAGTCAACAATGGCACCACTCCCAGACAAGTGGAATTTACTTTCTATCTATCTCCTGTACTTGGCTAGGTCTTTATGTCTCTATCCAGACACCAGTTAGTAACTAATATTTGCCTAGTGCATTACCATTTGTCAAGAGTTTTCACACATTATCAAATGTGGTGTTTTCCAGTGTCCTAGAAGTTCACTGGGCAGTCCACTATATCTCTTTATTCTGATAAGGAAATTGAAGCTCAGAGAGGTGGAGTGAGTTGCACAAGGTGGTAAGAATTCCAACTGAATATTACCACCTGAAGATTGAATCCAGTTCTTCTAATTCATTTGCTTGGTCATTTATATATCCATTCTTTATTTCCTACACAAATATTTACTGGATGCTTCCTAGATCAGTTAACAGGTACTCTCTGGAGATACAAAGACATGCATGAAGGTCCTTCCCTGAAGGTCTGGCGCAGTCAGATGTGTTCACACATAAGAAAAACACAGGTAGATTTCTCCAAAAGAGTAGAGGTTTTGTAAGGGCGTAGAGGAGTTCACATGAATGATTTGTAGGAGATGTCAGATAAAGAGGGAAGAAAGACACGTTAGGCAACTGCTTTTGCTTACTACATGTTCTATGGTTCTCTGATTTCAGAGTCTTGACTATCACTGAGAGAAGTGTGGAGTTAATGAGACTGAATTCTACCTTTTATGAAAAATTTGGAAAAGACTGAATTGAGGTAAAGCATTGTTTTATGCAAATGGGTAAATTTAATGAATACATTGTTCCTTTAAAGTTCTTTTTTTATAAGTCAGCTATGCAATAAAAGGAATTACATTTCCAAGATGGGTAATTTTCTCTATTGTATCTCACAGTTTGAACTCAGAATACTAAACATTCCTCCAAATTAAAAAGCAGAGGAAATAAAAGTTTCATAACTAACAAATGAAAAATCACAACTGTTCACCAGGGTAGAATGGAAATCTATTTGGAGCAAGTGAAAATATGGTGGTCCCATTGATCCTTAGTGGAAAAATATTATGACATTTGTATGCGAAGAGAAGTTACAAAGTTAGACCTTTCTGTCCTAATTGAGTTTGAGCACTATTCCTCTCCACAATTAAATGGTATAATGTGCCATCTGTTCATATTAAATTGGATGTCCTCTGGATTTTCTTGCATCATAGTTTATGTCATTTCTATACCTCCACACCCATCTTTCTGTATCAGCTAACGGATGAGAGACCAACACTAACTTCCCTCTCCGAAGCCCTGTGCTGCCTGTTGCACCATCTCTACCATGAAGAAGGTTTCTCTGTCATCCCACCTCTCCACAGCCCCATCCTCTCTTTCCCTTTAAGATATGAATCTAATGACTTTGCTGTCGGTAGTAACAGTAAGATCTTCCTTGAAGAGCATTGTTAGAAGTGGCAGATGAATCATCAAGTGGAAAGACTATGATTTAGATTGACCCATCTCTGAAGCCAGAACCTTGCCAGTGACACAGGATGTGACTTTGCTGTGGACAGAGGGCATCTGGGCTTTAGTCCTGGCTGAAATCCTAACAGGGCTCTCGTCCAGGGCTCTCTCACTTGAATCTGGAATGCAAACACTGAGGCCTTTGTCTCAGTAAATGCTGACCAAGTGAATGAGGCCCTGGAACAGACCCCTAACCTGTCTGGTTCAGTTGCTTACCACATTGGAAACATTCCTTTGAAGGCTTCTCTGTCCCTGGAAATGAATTGATGTCTGTCACTCAGATGGTTTGACCTATCTATTTGTTGGTAAATCCTAAATTTAGAATTAATAGCCTCTCCTTCTGTGTCTCCTCCCCCCTTTCCTCCCTTCCCCTCCTCTTTTCTCTTTCCTTCCTAACAGACCCTTTGCATTCCCTGGCGTTCCAGCTCAAGAATCCATGAACTCCTGGGAACTGCTCTGGACTATAATTTTTCCTGTTAATCCTCATAGAAGAGAGAATAGAGAAAAAGCAAACACAAAAAACAAACACCCAAATGAAACACAAAACCAGGAAACAAAACCCAGGTCCCTCTGACTTCTTCAGCTGATGGCCCTTCTTCTGTGTCCCATTTATTCTTCAGTCCTGTCAGTTCTTCTGTTTACCAAACAGCCTCTCAGGTCAGCTTCTTCCCACTTCTAGCTCCAGTCCTCATTATTTCACATTTTACTTATCACAGTGAACTATTCCTTGGTCTTCCTAACTTTGCTTTTTTCTCTTTTGTTTTCTCTGTTCTGTTGCAGATTAGTCTCCCTGGAGATCTATTTTTGTCTTGATATTTCCTTTCTTCTTGGCGAGTAGGAGAGGGTGGCACCCTTTGGTGTACTAACTCATATGCCGAGTCTCCCTCCAGGCACTCTGAGTCAGCCATCCAAGGGCCCCGGGTCACCTGGCTGCTCTGCTTCCCACTCCTGACACCCACATCTAGACCTGCAGAGCCTAAAGCACAGCCACTTTAAGTTTATTTAGTTTTATTTGATTCGTTTTTAAATTTAAGAACTGAAGCACTTTTGTCAATGTGGATGGGAATATTAACAGGAAATGATTTTTAGTCATTAAGGGGAAACTTTTATGTATATGTATTTGCAACAACTCGAGTAGGTGAATTCATCTTCTCAATTTTAAATTTTATAGAATCTAAGTGCAGAGTATTTCTGATGAGTTTACATCCAAATTGAGGTATGCTATAAGTGTGGATTGCATGTTAGATTTCAGAAACTTAGTAAAAAAATGTAAAATATGACATTAATAATTTTTATATAGAGAGTACATGCTGCTGCTGCTCCTGCTAAGTCGCTTCAGTCGTGTCCAACTCTGTGAGACCCCAGAGATGGCAGCCCACCAGGCTCCCCCGTCCCTGGGATTCTCCAGGCAAGAACACTGGAATGGGTTGCCATTTCCTTCTCCAATGCATGAAAGTGAAAAGTCAAAGTGAAGTCGCTCAGTCGTGTCTGACTCTTAGTGACCCCATGGACTGCAGCCTACCAGGCTCCTCTGTCCATGGGATTTTCTAGGCAAGAGTACTGGAGTGGGGTGCCATTGCCTTCTCTGATAGAGAGTACATACTGAAATAATATTTTATATGTATTGATTTAGATAAGATATATTTTAAAAGTGAATTTAATATGCTTTTTACTTTTTTTATAGGGCTGCTAGAAAATTTTAAATTATACATGTAACATATATTATACTTCTTTCAGATAGTGCTAGTCTAGAGCAATTGGGCCATTTTATTTATTCTCTCTTCAATTTAGATTTTCCAGGGCAGGTTAAATTTTTAATATTTCCTGTAACTACCCCCTCTATCTTCATGAATAATTCATAACTGTTAGATAACCTGTTTGAGTGAATGATTTAGAAAATGTGATCTAGGCTTCCAGCCCCTTCTAGTGTTTTCTGACATTGTTCTCTGTATCTGGAACATCCAGCTCAGATGACCTGTCCCACCTGACCTTGACCATCCTTGACTGCATGCCATAGGTTGATGTCTTCTATCTCTTAATTCCCACAGCATCCAGATTTAGTTTCTATACACTCAGATTCATTGCCACCCTCCACACCACTTTGAATTGTTCTGACTTCTTACATGTAAAACTTCCTTTCTCTTCTAGAAAATACAGTCACTGAGTCAAGCATCATGCTTTCTCTTTCATTTGACCCATCTACCAGATTTAAACTATGATTTCCTTTTGGAGCAACACAAAGGCTCAATAAGGACCAGTGCAAGAATATTCCATATAGTTGAATTGTACCCTTGCCAAGTTGCCAAATATTAAACTTGGCAATTATAATAAATTAAGGAAATATATTTATGATTTTGAAGATGCACTATAGTGGAAAAGGAGTTTGCCATGGAGTTAGCAAGCTAAGATTTTAGTTCTGTTCCTGCCTCTCTGGGCACCTGACCTTGGACAAGTATACTTCACCTTTCCAGAACTTTCTTCATATAGAAAACAGATAAGCTCTAAGATACATTGCAGATCGCATGTTTTATAAGTCTGTGATGGAAATCTTTCTCAAGTACCTTGCATACTACTCTGAATTTTTAAAATAGAACATGGTGAGCAGAAATTAGCATTGTTTTAAAATGTCAGAGTCATTATTAGGGATGTCAATTATTATACACTGACAGTGTAATGTAGCTAAGGGGTTATTGTGATGTGTATGACTGCTTACTCTCCAGAGCTGTGGTTTGTATTTGTTAATTAATGTCTGCCCTTTAATGTCCTCTTTTAATGTCAGACTGTCACCTGTCACTTATTGCTAACACTGGTCTTGCCTGTATTAATACCTTCCCTGTCCTCATCCCGTGTAGTTTATGATTCCTAACCTAAAGTGATGCTGGGAAACCCGATCATGAGGAGCTTGTTTGACTTCTGCCTGAAATTGGGAATTTAGTCCCTCAACAACCATTTATTGGGTCCCTGTACCTGTGCAGCAGCAGCAGTACCTGTGTGCAAGGCACAAGATGGTACAGGGGCTGAAGAAGAAATCATTTGTGAACCATCTGCACAGTGAGAAGTGTTTGAACTTCAGTACAGAAGGTTTGTAGGCCTTTTCTTCTCTTGTTAGTTTCCAGCTCCTGTCCTGATGGCTAAGTTTCCCAGACAGGTCACCTATAGATAATAGAGGGCCTAATGATAATAGTGGTTAATCAACACAGTGAGGAACTCTCACAGAAGTATGCAAAGAGAGAACAGAACAGAAAGTCGAATAGGTTCCATGTATGTGCTTGAATTTGGCATATACAAAAGCAGTTTCCCGAGACAGAGAAAAGCATGGGCTCTTTAGTGTCTCATTCAATTCCTACAAAAAAACCTTGTGAACCAGGTAACACTATTCCCCCCACTTTATAGATTAGACAAAGAGAGGTTCTGAGATTTGTCTAAAGTCTCCATGGTAGATCTGGGAGAAAGTGTATTATCATTGGTCTGTTTCTCCCCTTCCTTACTACTGAGTCCCATTATATGTTAAATGATCTGAACACTTCTAGAGGTCCAGAGAAGCAAATAGAAAAGAAGTTCTCTACCAGTAATAATTTTACCCTCCAGCGACATTTAAGTGTCTAGAGACATTTTTGGTTCTCCAAACTGAAGTGGGAGAGATGCTGTTGGTATCCAGTGGATGGAGACCAGGGATGCTGCTAAATGTTCTGCAACACAGGACAGCTCCCAAGGATGGTCCAGCTCTAAAGGTCAATAATGCCAAGGGTGAGAAACCTTACAATAGATGAAAAGAAAGCTTAGTCCTTCTCTAGTACTGTGGATTGGATTAAAATGAATAAATGTTTGAAGTCTATTATTATTTCTTTTTTCTTGGTCACACCATACTGAACCAAGGAACAAATAGGAGGAAGGTGGGAAAGAGCTTCTGATGCTTGAATATAATACCCGGACACATTTTTATCTTTTCTATAGAAATATGAGTAAAATCTAAAGATCTGCTACATTTCTGTAGCAAACGATACTAATATTTGCCACCAAGATTTCTTATCTTTTAGGGGGCTGCAGTAAGGGGTGAGGGGCGTGTTCAGCACATGCCTCTTGCAGTTAGGTGTGGTCATGTGACTGAAATGGGAATTATGGGTGGAAGCCTGTTCATGATTTTTCCATGCTGTCATCCTAGACCACAGCAACCATGGGAGTGTACATTGGTATGGAGAAACCATAATATCTAAGCGATGTGGAAAACTGTACCAATGAAGAACAGCAATCCCGCCTAGTCTCCAGGACTGCTAGACTTTGCATTAGTAAGAACCAATCTTTTATTGTGCTATATTACTGATAATTTTGCAATTATTATTGTAGTATATTCTAACTTATCCTGACTAATACATCCAAGTTAATTAGCAAGTACTCTGGGATTCTTGAACCCCAACCCCCCGGCCTCACCGAATTTCTGGGGTGTTGCTTCTGCCTAGGGTTTCAGGATGTATTGATATTTTACATACGGATTCATTCTTACTGCTTTCTCAAATTCCGATTAGCATTGAGGTCCTAGAAAGATGTTAGTCTTTATAAAACTCCAGTGAGTTGACAGTAAGCACCAAATGTTCTCACACGTAGTTTCTGGGACTACGTGTGAGAGAATATATTTTTTAGACTTTGAAATATACATTTTTATGTTTGAAATGATTTTTGTTGACGTTAAAATATGTCCTGAATTGTGATATCTCAAACTTGATGGCTTTTACCTACTCATTATATAAATTCTGTTATGTAAGCTAGAATGTAGACTTTATTTCGTTTACCTGAGTTTCTAGATTAGAGATTGTGAAAATTCTAGGACAATGGTAATCAACTTCTCGTCTTCTGTTCCACACATTTCTTTCTCTCTTTCTCCTTAATTTGAATCAAAACCATGTCATTATTTCTCCCACCTGTTGGAAATGGTTTACCTTTTTTGGTAAGGTAAGTCTTCAGAAATCAAAGACCAATCTTTTTAAGTTATCATCAGTCTCCTCGTAACATTACTTTATATCTACAATCTGGCATGCTTTTTACCACCCCCCTTCTATAAAAGGTGACCCACTCCAGTATTCTTGCCTGGAAAATCCCATGGACAGAGGAGCCTGGTAGGCTACAGTCCCTGGGATCGCAAAGAGTCAGAAACAACTGAGCAACTTCACTTTTCTATAAGTTTATCCATTTTAACTTATATCTATTTATTATTGCATTTGTTTACCTGCTAAAAAGCATTTATTTACTTCATACAACCTTTTAACTTTACTATAAGCTATAACTGTAACATAAGGGTCAGCTGCCTATAGGAGTTTCTTCTCCTTTTCCTTGGACGTCAAGTAAACTGCCCTGAAGCGCAGTCCCTTGGGTGGGAGAAAATCTAACATGCTGCCTGAAGACATCCAGGCTCTTCTGTGCACCTGGCTCTGTTGTGGTCGGTCCACACTGTGGCCTGTTCCCCTGTCAGCCTTCGCCAGGCAGGGCAGCACTGTCTGTGCACACACCCATCAGCAGACTCTGATGGAAGGTGCTGGGGCACCGGAGGGAGTTATCAACAACTCAGGACAGTCAAGGTGAGCCATGCAGCATTGCATCATGGGCACACCGCTTCTGAAGCATGCTGTGGCCATCCTCATTACTGGGAATTGCTCAGTGGGTGTCTTTCTTTTCAGACGTAGGATGTCACTGTGATCCTGGGCTCTCCTTCATTTTCACACTCTCCTAACACAGTCTCTACCCTTCTCCTTTCTCAGGGCTCTCCCTCCATCTCTCTCAAGCTCTCCTCACTCCACTCCTTTGAAGCCAAGAATCCCCCCTCTAGTATTTCCTGCACTTTGACTTTCCCAATCTTTAGCTCAACCCTAGTCCAGCTTCTTTATTTTTTATTCTGTTTATTTTTGGCCATGCAACTTGTGGGATCTTAGTTCCCCAACCAGGGATTGAACCCCTGCTCTCAGGAGTGAAAGCATGAGTCTTATTTTTTTTTCAATGCTCAGTATATGGTTTTATTATCAACAACCAGGGCTGACTTGAATTGACAACTGATTCTGTTATATAATAGTTTCAGGAAGTATTGCTACCAAGCATTGTTTATCAAACTAATATTCTCAAATGTGTAAACATCTCTTCATATTAAATTCCTTATGAAAAGCATCCCTATCTAGCAAGCTAATAACTTACTTATTTAAGTGTACATTTTGTGATTAGAATATATTGAAAGGTTATGTTATTTTGTGGGAGTCTTACTAAAATATCAT
>SJYA01003372.1:776147-824589 GCA_006410615.1 Neotragus moschatus
TGAATCCTGGTTCTACTGCTTAACTAGCTACATAGCTTTGGGGAAGTGATTTAGTCTTTTAAAATTTCAGTGTCCTCATCAGTAAAAATAATGTACAGCTCAGCGTTTTCATGGACATTAAATGAAATAATTTTGAAAACATTTATTATGGTGGCAATTTCTTTGCCTTCTATATTCACAGATGACTTACAAATCTATATAGCCTCACTTTTCTCCTTAGATCCAAACGCATGATTGTAACTGCATATCTCAAAGGTATCTCATAAAGGCATCTTCACCATAGTAACTCAACTCATTATCTTTCCTTTCATCCTTTCTCCTCTGTTGTTCTCTAGTTTAATTAACAGCAACATCACTCAGTCATCCAATCTAAAAACCTTTGCATTATCCTCTAGCTTTAATTTTCCTCCCCCTCAGTCTAATCCCCAGGATCTGTCAGTCAACAAGCTGTTGATTCAGCCTTTAAAATTATAACATGTCCTCTTCCTCCCAACTTCTGCCTTGATTCTGACTCTGGACTCTTCAACCTGGACCATTGCCTGGCTCCATGTAAACAGAAGCATGCCTCTCATTTGATTACACACAAGACACATTTGTAACAGTGTCCTTGAGGACCCCAACATCCCTTGTAATCTCTATGGTCCCTTTACATTGTTCACCAAGGACCATGTATTGGTTGATGCTGTGGTCCCCGGTACCCAGAACCACCAAGTCACCACAGCCCCCCAGAGACAGAGTCTCTGTTAATGCCTGCACCTGGCACATTTTCCAACAAAGCACAGGGCCATTGCATACACCAGTATGCCCCACCCACATTGGAGATCTTTCCTTACTAAGAGCAGCCAGTAAAGTCTGGGAGAGATGACTGCTTCTTCAACTGTGTAGACACCTGTGGAAGTATACTGGGATCAAAAAGATTCAGGGAAAGATGACTCCACCAAAGGAATATAGGAAACCTCTAATAACTGACCCTGAAGAGGTGAAGATATAGGAATTGCCCAACAAGTAATGAAATAATTCTTTAAATAATTGAGTAATTATTCTAAAGATGTTCAAAGAACTATAAAGCAACACAAATAATTAATTTAATGAAATCAAGAAAATAATAAAAGAACAAAATTAGAAGTTCAGTGAAAAGATGGTAAAAAATAAAAGAACCTTTGGAGCTAAAAAAATCAATGACTGAAGCAGAGTTCAGTGAGAGATTTAACAGCAGATAGGACCAAAAGGAGAAAGAATGAGTCAGTTTAAAGACACATCATTTGAAATTATCTAATCAAAGGAACAACAACAACAATAAAAAAAAAAAAAAAGAATGAGAGAGTTTCCCTGGTTGCCTAGTGTTTATTATTCCAGGGTTTCATTGACATGACCCAAGTTCAATTCTTGGTCAGGAAACTGAGATCCCACAAGACACACAGTGTGGCCAGAAAAAAAAAATAAGAATGAGAAAGAAAAAAAATGAAAAAAAGTGAAGAAAGCCTATGGTCCTTAGAGACACCATTAAATAAATAATCTATGCATCATTGGAGTCCCAGAAGAATAAGAAAAGGAGAAAGAGGTAGAAAGCTTATTTAAAGAAATAATGGCCAAGAACCTCCCAAACCTGGGGAGAGACTTGGAAATTCAAATTCATGAAGCTAATGTTACGCTTGTTTGCTCAGTTGTGTCTGGCTCTTTGAAACTCTGTGGACTGTAGCCCACCAGGCGCCTCTGTCCATGGTATTTTTCAGGCAGCAACACTGAGTGTGTTGCCATTTCCTTCTCCAGGGGATCTTCCTGACCCAGGGGTCTAACCTGTGTCACCTGTGTCTCCTGAATTGCAGGCAGATTCTTTACCTGCTAACCTATGGGGGAAGCTCATGAAGCTAACAAGCATCCTCAGATTTCAATCCAAAGTGATCTTCTCCAAGGTCCATTATAATAAAACTTTCTAAAGTCAAAGACGAGAGATTTTAAACAGCAGAAGAAAAAAAAATTCTCTCATGTAAGTGAACCCCCATAAGGCTATCAGTGGATTATTCAGTAAAAACCTTGCAGACCAAGAGAGAATAAAATGATCTATTAAAAGGATTGAAAGGAAAAAAACCCTACCAGCCAAGGATAGTTTACCCAGCACAGTTGTCTTGAAGAAATGAACGTGATGGCTTCCTTGGTGGCTCAGTGGTAAACAACTCCCCTGCCAGTGCAGGAGACAGGGGTTCAGTCCTTAATCTGGGAAGATCCCACATGCCACAGAGCAATTAAATCTGTGCACCACAACTACTAAGATAAAGAAAGATGGCAGAGGAGAAGGATGTGTACTCCTCTTGTGAGAACTCCAAAATTACAACTCACTGCTGAACAGCTATTGACAGGAGAATGTTGGATCCCAGCAAAAGAAGATAGCCCACATCCAAGGTCAAAGGAGAAGCCCCAGCAAGACAGTAGAAGTGGCAAAATCATGTTTAGAATCAAACCCCATAACCGCCAGAGACGCTTGGAGGGCTCAAACAAGAAACTGTGCACACCAGGAGACACCCACAAAGACTGAGCCAGACCTGCCTGTGAGTGTGTGAGTGTCTTCTGCAGAGGTACATGTCAGCAGGGGCCTGCCGCAGGGGCAGGGGCTGTGGGTGCAGCAGACCTGGGTGTGGCATAAGCCCTCTTAGAGGAGGTCGCTATTAACCCCACCATAGAGCTGCCAGAACTTACACAGGACTGGGGAAACAACTCTTAGAGTGCACAAAACCTTGTATGCACCAGGACCCAGGAGAAAGGAGCAGGGACCCCATAAGGGACTGACCCAGACTTGCCTGTGAGTGTCCAGGAGTCTGGCAGAGGCGTGGGTCAGCAGTGGCCTGCTGCAGGGTCGGGGGCACTGAGTGCAGCAGTGCCTGCCTGGGACCTTTGGGAGGAGGTCACCATTTTCTTCATTACCTCCACCATAGTTTTGTTTCAAGTCAAACAACAGAGAGGGAACATAGCCCCAGCCATCAACAGAATTGGATTAAAGATTTACTGAGCATGCCCCTGCCCATCAGAACAAGACCCAGTTTCCCCCACAGTCAGTCTCTCCCATCAGGAAGCTTCCATAAGCCTCTTATCCTTTTCTGTCAGAAGGCAGACAGAATGAAGACGACATTCACAGAAAGCTAATCAAACTGATCACATGAATCACAGCCTTGTCCAGCTCAATGAAACTATGAGCCATGCCCTGTAGGGCCACCCAAGATGGACAGGTCATGGTGGAGAGTTCTGACAAAACCTGATCCACTGGAGAAGGGAATGGCAAACCACTTCAGTATTCTTGCTTTGAGGACCCCATGAACAGTATGAAAAGGCAAAACCATAGGACACTGAAAGTTGAACTCCCTGGGTTGCTAGGTGCCCAGTATGCTACTGGAGATCAGTGGAGAAATAACTCCAGAAAGAATGAAGAGACAGAGCCAAAGCAAAAACAGTGCCCAGTTGTGGATGTGACTGGTGATGAAAGTAAAGTCTGATGCTATAAAGAACAATATTGCATAGGAAACTGGAATGTTAGGTCCATGAATCAAGGAAAATTGGAAGTGGTCAAACCAGANGCCCAGTATGCTACTGGAGATCAGTGGAGAAATAACTCCAGAAAGAATGAAGAGACAGAGCCAAAGCAAAAACAGTGCCCAGTTGTGGATGTGACTGGTGATGAAAGTAAAGTCTGATGCTATAAAGAACAATATTGCATAGGAAACTGGAATGTTAGGTCCATGAATCAAGGAAAATTGGAAGTGGTCAAACCAGAAGATGGCAAGGGTGAACACTGACATTTTAGGAATCAGTGAACTAAACTGGACTATAATAGGTGAATTTAACTCAGATGACCATTGTATCTACTACTGTGGGCAAGAATCCTTTAGAATAAATGGAGTATGCATCATAGTCAAGAAGAGAGTCCAAAATGCAGCTCTTGGGTGCAATCTCAATAATGACAGAATGATCTCTGTTCATTTCCAAGACAAACCAATCAATATCACAGTAATCCAAGTCTATGCCCTGACCAGTAATGTTGAAGAAGCTGAACTTGATTGGTTCTATGAAGAGCTACAAGACCTTCTAGAACTAACATCCCCCAAAGATGTCCTTTTCATCACAGGAGATTGGAATGCAAAAGTAGGAAGTCAAGAGATACCTGGAGTAACAGGCAAATTTGGCCTTGGAGTACAAAATGAAGCAGGGCAAAGGCTAACAGAGTTTTGCCAAGAGAACACACTGGTCATAGCAAACACCCTCCTTCAACAACACAAGAGAAGTCTGTACACATTGANGATGTTCAAGCTGGATTTAGAAAAGGCAGAGGAACCAGAGATCAAATTTCCAACATCTGTTGGATCATCTAAAAAGCACGAGAGTTCCAGAAAAAATATCTACTTATGCTTTATTGACTATGTCAAAGCCTTTGACTGTGTGGATCACAACAAACTGTGACATTCTTGAAGACATGGGAATGCCAGACTACCTGACCCACCTCCTGAGACATCTGTATGCAGGTCAAGAAGCAACAGTTAGAACTGAACATGGCACAACAGACTGGTTCCAAATTGGGAAAGGAGTATGTCAAGGCTGTATATTGTCATCCTGCTTGTTTAACTTACATGCAGGGTACATCATGTGAAATGCTGGGCTGGATGAACCATTAGCTGAAATCAAGATTGCCAGGAGAAATATCAATAACCTCAGATGATACCACCCTTATGGCAGAAAGTGAAGAAGAACTAAAGAGCCTCTTAATGAAAGTGAAAGAGGNGGTACATCATGTGAAATGCTGGGCTGGATGAACCATTAGCTGAAATCAAGATTGCCAGGAGAAATATCAATAACCTCAGATGATACCACCCTTATGGCAGAAAGTGAAGAAGAACTAAAGAGCCTCTTAATGAAAGTGAAAGAGGAAAGTGAAAATGTTGGCTTAAAACTCAACATTAAGAAAACTCAGATCATGTCATCTGGTCCCATCACTTCATGGGAAATAGATGGGGAGACAATGGAAACAGTGTCAGACTTTATTTTGGGGGGCTGCAAAATCACTGCAAATGGTGACTGCAGCCATGAAATTAAAAGACACTTGCTCCTTGGAACAAAAGCTATGACCAACCTAGACAGCATATTAAAAAGCAGAGACATTACTTTACCAACAAAGGGCTATCTAGTCAAAGCTATGGTTTTTCCAGTAGTCATTTATGGATGTGAGAGTTGGACTATAAAGAAAGTTGAGTGTGGAAGAATTGATGCTTTTGAACTGTGGTGTTGGAGAAGACTCTTGAGATTCTGTTGGACTGCAAGGAGATCCAGCCAGTCCATCCTAAAGGAAATCAGTCCTGAATATTCATTGGAATGACTGATGCTGAAACTGAAGCTCTAATACCTTGGCCACCTGATGTAAAGAGTTGATTCATTGGAGAAGACCCTGATGGTGGGAAAGATTGAAGGCAGGAGGAGACGGGGATGAGATGGTTGGATGGCATCACCAACTCATGGACATGAGTTTGAGCAAACTCCTGGAGTTGGTGAAGGGCAGGGAATCCTGGTGTGCTGCAGTCCATGGGGTCGTAAAGAGTCGGACATGACTGAGTGACTGAACGGAACCACAACTATTGCACCTGTTCTCTAGAGCCGAGAAACCACAGCTAATGACCCCATATGCTGCAACTACTGAAGCCCGTGTGCCCTAGAGCCTGTGCTCCACCGCAAGAGAAGCCACCGCAGTGGGAAGCCCGTGTACTGAGACTAGAGAGTAGCCTGTGCCCAGCAACGACTCAGCACAACCAAATATGAGCAAATTAATTTTTAAAAAAGAAAGGAAGATGATATAAAGACTTAACCCTACAGCCCCCTTATATTAATGCTGAAAGGAGGTCTTCAAGCTAAAATGATAGGTTATAAATTGACAAGATGGCAATAGTAAGTCCTCACCTAGCAATAATAAAATTTAAGTGTATTAAATTATCCAGTTTAAAGGTACAGAGCAGCTGAATGGATAAAAAACAAAACCAAACTATATACTGCTTACAAAAGACTCATCTTCAAGGACACAGGTAAGCTGAAAGTGAGAGGATGGAAGAAGTTACTCCATGAAAATAGAAGTTAAAATTAGTGTCAAGTGAAACAGACTTTAAGTCAAATACTGTAATAAGAGATGAGGTCGTTATATAATGATAAATGAATCAATTCAGCAAGAGAATGTAACAGTTGTAAATATATATCAACCCAGTAGCGGAGCACCTAAATATATTGAGCAAATAGTAATATCTGAAGGGAGTAATAAGCAATGATAAATAAAAATAAGAGAGTTTAATAGCTAACTTTCAAAACAACCTAAGTGTCCACTGACAGATGAATGGATAAACAAAATGTAGTATATGTGTATACAATGGAATATCAGTCATAAAAAAGAAAATCTTGCCATTTGTGATAACATGGATAGATCTTAAGGGCATTATGTTAAGTGAAATAAGTGAAACAGAAAGACAAATACTGTATAATCTCAGTATGTGGAATCTACATAAATATGGAATCTGCAAACACTGAACTCATGGAAACAGTGTGGAATGGAAGTTATCAGGGGCTGAGGGGCGGAAGAAATTGAGAGATGTTTGTCCAAGCATTCAAACTTCCATTTATAAAATAAATCAGTTCTGGGGATCTAATATACTGCATGGTAACTATAGTTAAAAATCTTGTATTTTTAACTTGAAAGTTGCAAAAGTAGAGCTTTAATGTTCTCACTGTAAGAACAACAGCAAAATGGTAATTAAGTGAGGTGAAGGATGTGTTGACTCTCCTTATTGTGGTAAACATTTTGTAATATCTGTGTGTCAAGTTATCACATGATACACCATAGACTTACACAGTGTTATATATCAATTATATCTCAATAAAGCTGAAAAAAGGAAGGAATGAGAATTCATGTTTTTAGAGAGACTTTCCTGGGGGTCCACTGGTTAACACTTCATGCTCCCAGTGTAGAGCTCATGAGTTTGATCCCTGGTTGGTTGGGGAACTAAGATCCCACATGGTGAGCAGCGTGTGGCCAGAAAAGAGAAATGAATTCATGTAAGAAAAATCTGAACTTTAAGTTCCTTATCCAACAATGTAGATCCTAAATGACACATTTCCTGTTTTTAATTTAGAGTATTCCAAATGGAAATATTATTTATTACAAGGTATCCAAATTACTTCCAACTTAACTTTTTATGTTTTAAACTCTTGACAAATTAGAACTCCTTTTACAATGAAGCAATAGGTCTAATTTTTTTGAAATAAGGCATTGATACAGAAATCCAGCCCTTGATCTCTGTTGGCCAGCAGGGTTCAGTGTATATATTCATCCCAGAAAATGGCTTAGTTTCAGGAAGGACAGGTCAGCCAGGTGGGGAGGGAGAGTCATGTTCTAACCAAAGTAGGGCATGATGACTTCCATGGAGAGCCTTGCTTTTTCTTCAGATCAGACACATTCAGTGTCATGAAAAACTTCTCACTAATTTGTGCACGTATTTCTTTTGAGATTGATGCTTTTGGAAGGAAAGTACAAAATGACAGTGTCTGAGAACAGCAGTTTTAGCAGGATATTCCTGACCCAGTTAAAGAGACTCAAATTTTAGGCAAAAATCCATGCTCCTAATTTCCTTGGCAGTTCTATGACACATCTGAGTGGATGCATTACAATTTTTAAACCTTTCCCAATAAAAAATATGAATATAAATGTAAGATTTTTAGGTGTAACATGGTTGTCATCCATTTTGTTGTTTTTGCCATTCTTACCCTAGAAGGAATGGAGGCTGCTCTAGAAACCAGGCTATTAAAATGTCCCCTTGTCAAATGTGTTAACAAATGTAATTCATTCATATAAAAGAGGACATGGAATCTCCATAGCTGCCTTAGGAACAAAAGTTATATTAACAACTGAGAGCATTATAGGAGGGTTTATCACTGCTTTAAGTATAATGAACACACAGAACGTATCTTTTGACAGTCTGGGTTATAGTTTTAGCTGTTGCAGACTGTAGTTTGCTCACCCTTTCTTGAAGGGGAGCCAAGAAGCAACAGGGTTATCTCTGAGCTCCAGCACGTCCACCTTCTAGGAACTCTTTAGATGTTTTTAGTGCCCATGTCAGTTCCCTCGCCTGCTTCTAGCTCCAGCCGTTTCTGTGTCGCACAGTTCCTTGCACGTGCAGATGCGTCACAGCAGCACGTATATTAGTTTGCTAAGGCTGCAGTAACGAGATCCCGTGAACTGAGTGCCTTACACAACAGAAATGCATTGTGTCACAGTTTTGGAGGCTAGAAGTTCCAGATCATGGTGTTGACAGGCCACGCCCCCTCCAGAGGTGCTAGTGTTCCTGGCTGCTCTCCCAGTATCTGGCAGCTCCTTGGCTCGTGGCAGCAGAACTTCCATCTTCACGTGATATTCTCCTTGTGTGCTTATTGTTGTTCTCTGGTCGCTAAGTCACGTCTGACTCTTTGTGACCCCATGGACTGTAGCCCACTAGGCTCCTCTGTCCATGGGATTCTCCAGGCAAGAATCCGGGAGTGGGTTGCTATTCCCTCCTCCAGGGGATCTTCCTGATCAGGGATCAAAGCCGCATCTCCTGCATTGGCAGGCAGATTCTTTACCACTGAACCACTGGGAAAGCCCTATCTATGTCCAAATTTCCTCCTTTTTCTAAGGATGCCAGTCATGTTGTATTCAGGCATATCCTAATAACCTCATTTTAATTTGATTACCTTTGTGAAGAATCTGTCTTCAAATAATGTCACCTTCTGAAGTGCTGGGAGTTAGAAGTTCAACACGCAGAGTTTCAACATGCAGAGTTCAGCCCATCGCAGCATCACACCTTAAATACACCTTGCTCTGTCTCGTGGCCTTATCAGAGCTGAAGCTGTGGAAGCTGCTGGGCTCAGGTGAAGCTGCTGACACCCTTGGGGCGGTCCTCAGTCAGTCAGGGACGACCCAGTGAAAAAATGCACCAGACTCCTCTCATTTTGATGGATTATTCTGGCAGGTATTCCATCTTTTCTCAAAAGTCCTTTTAAGACTGGGTCCCAGTTGCTAAAACAGCAACTTCATTAACACACCCAGATGTTGACTTTCTCCCCTGTCTCACTGTTCTTTTCTCTTACTATAACTTCTTGTGATTCTCTCAGACAAATCACCAACACTCTGCTGACATGATCTCTTTGTCTCAAATTCTGCCTTGGGGACTATCCAAACAGCTGCTTTTTCAATCTTCAGTAGAAAAACTAAGCAATCCCCTAAAAGATTACGTCTCAAGTTATGCATGATAGTAGTGCCTCTGATTTGAGCTTCTCAGGTGGCTCAATGGTAAAGAATCTGCCTGCAATGCAGGAGATGCAGGTTTGATCCCTGGGACGGGAAGATCCCCTGGAGAGGGAAATGGCAACCCACTCTAGTATTCTTGCCTGGGAAATCCCATGAAAGAGGAGCCTGGCGGGCTACAGTCCATGTAGTTGCAAAGAGTCAGACACAACTAGTGACAAAAAAATGACGACAACAGTGCCCCTGATTATGATATTAACTATGCAAAACTATATTTTTCTACTCTTCATAAATGTGGCATCTTGCTAGTATGAGTATAATAGACATGTAGAAATAACTTTATTGCTGATAATACCTAATCCCATTTTGGCAGGTGAGAAAAACTGAAATTCACAGAGTATAATTGATAATACAAGAAGCTAGAAGCAGAGAGAGGACTAGAACCTAGATTATCTGATACCTAAATTAGCATCTTTCCCTAGTTAGTTGTCGCTCTGTCATGTCTGACTCTTTGCGACCCCATGGACTGCAGCACACAAGGCTTCCCTGTCCATCACCAACTCCTGGAGCTTGCTCAGACTCACGTCCATTGAGTCAGTGATGCCATCCAACATCTCATCCTCTGTCGTCTCCTTCTCCTCCTGCCTTAAATCTTTCCCAGCATTAGGGTTTTTTCCAATCAGTCAGCTCTTTGCATCAAGTGGCCAAAATATTGGAGCTTCAGCTTCAGCATCAGTCCTTCCAATGAATATTCAGGACTGATTTCCTTTAGGATGGACTGGTTGGATCTCCTTGCAGTTCAAGGGACTCTCAAGAGTCTTCTCCAACACCATAGTCAAAAGCATCATTTCTTCAGTGCTCAGCTTTCTTTATGATCCAGCTCTCATATCCCACGACATGTTTAATTCCTGTTGCCAGGAATACTTCATATGTTCATAGATGTTCCTTTTAGAGGGTGTTTTACATGCTTTTTAATGTAATGGAATATAAAATTTGTAAAGACAGGGACGATTCCTATTTATTTTTGTGACAAATGGGATAATAATGTCTTTTATAAGAGGGATGCTAACTAGATACAATGTTAGTCCCATAATGGCACAGATTTTTGTCTGATATGTTCATTGATATGTCTGAAGAACCTGCAATAGTGTATGGCACATAGTAGGCATTTGACAAACATTTGTTGAGTGAACAAATACCTGTAGACATGCTTGAAATACAAGAAATGATTGTTTCTGTCTCTTTTGCCTTCTGTTACAGGACCACCTAACATTCATTAATAATAGCACTATCATACATGTCCAAGAATGTTCAGCATCATACATGTCCAAGAATGTTCAGCATTGTTTACCTATATCTATGATCTGATTTATTCCTCGCAATATCTGTATGAGATAAGGAAACTAAAGCTTAGAGGAACTTCATAGCTATTTAATATCACAAAGCTAATGACTGACCCAATCATGTTTTGATCATGTGGCCTCTGATTAACATAACTTAGATAACTGTGTTGTTAATGCAATAGAAAATGAGGACACAAGGAGGTTTAATCTCTATTCATAAATTAAGCAATAATCTTGCAAACAAATCATTCCCTTCTCCAGGGGATTTTCCTGAACCAGGGATCAAACCTGGGTTTTCCACATTGCAGGCCGATTCTTTACCATCTGAGCCACTAGGGAAACCCATTTGAAAGGTGTATGATTCAGTCCAAGATATTTCTAAACGTTGAATCTGATGGAGTGTGATGACTCCACATAAAACCAGAAAGAGCCTTTATTTCTCCTCACTGGGTTGTTGCAAGTCTGCTAGGAGTGAATTCTATTAAAGTAGAATTACTTTCATTGCCATAATTCCTTATGTTATTAAGCACCACTAGTGTTGGTTTTCTTGGCCCAATTAATTTTTTTCTGAGGAAATAATGTTCTACCAAACAATGGCAAGCAAATAAAATCTCCTTGTGACAATTTTGTAGCCTGAGACAATATAGTCCAGAGATTTAGTCAAGGGTTTGGTGGTCAACTGTGTGGCTTTGACAGGTTCCTTACCCACCCTAAATTCCAGGCTCTATATCTGTAAGATGGGGTCAAAAAAGTACTCAGCTGTTAGTGTTGTGTTATTAAATGAAATCCTGAAATCAAAATACTTTGCACAGGACCTGGCTCTTAAATGTAAATGCTTAATAAAATATTGCCAGTGCCCTGCCACCACCATCATATTGAAGAAAAGTTCTTTTCAAATAACATAATACCATTATTTGTTTGAAGAAAGAGTGCCTTTGCTACAGTATGGATGGTTCCTCTGGGCTGAAGACTCAACATAGGAAGTGAAACTAATCCAGATGAGTTACGTTCCTTCTTAGGTGATTTAGGGCCTCACCATCTCCTACAACACGATAGCCACTAGCCACACGTGACTCTTGAACACTCTAAATGCAGCTAGCGCAACTGAGGAACTGAATTTTTACTTTCACTTAATTTTCATGATTTCAACTGAAACTTAAATAGCTGCTTGTTTCTAGTGACAACCAGACCGGACCGCGTTGTGTGTTTTGTTCTGCTAGGAATGAGACTTTGCAAACCTTTGCCAGGCTTTGCTAGTAGGGGGCACTAGAGGGAGACTTCAAAGTTAGGAGAAGGCATCTGTTTTTTCCTGTCCACTTTTGTTCCTGTCAGTCAACCACAGCAGTGGTTCTTCAGTCTGACAGTGGCAGTTGGTTTCAGTACTTGCCACACTCCTAGTAGTATGCCCGTTTGGACCCCTCAGAGATATCAGGACCAGCTGGACAGTGCCCGCCCCTTCCACCCATGCCCCCAGGTCTGGGTTCCAATTCTGTGGGACTTCAGACCTTTAAATTCCAATAACTCTAACCTCGTCTATAGGTACAGGTTGCTGCTGTAATTTCCTACCTTTCTCTTATGGTTTCTCTGACAACAGTTCAGTCAGTTCTCCAGATTAAATCTTTTCTATTAAAATACCTGGCATGGACCTTGCCTGATACCAGCCTCCTGGGATCTCAGTCTGTGTGGGACATACTCCTGCTATTTCAGCCAAATGCAACTCCAGCCCCAGGACTTTACCTGGAACTTCACCTCTGACACAATCCAGCCAGATTTCCCCTTTTTTTCCTACTAATTCTTAATCTCACCTTTTAACCAAAAAATTTCAAGGTTTATTTTAACGATACCACCTTCAGTTTCTGTTTTTGTTGCTTTTCTCACTGTACCTCACTTTGTTATTCATATTAATTTTTCATTTTCTCTTATACTTATTGACTTCCTCATTTAAAGTCTCATTATTTCATTTATTTATCCTTCCTGTTATTTATTTTGAGTGGATTTATTTTAAAAAAAGCTTTAAAATGAACAAATTAACTTTCTTTTATTTTTAATTTATGATTTGTCTTTGCTTTTTCTCTGTTCTTGGCTTCATATATGCTTTAATTTTGAATATTATAGTAAAATACATGCAACATAAAATTTACAATCTTAACCATTTTTAAGTGCACAGATCGAGTGGTATTGAATGCATTCATGTTGTGCAGCCATCACTACCACCCACCTCTATAATTCTTAACATCTTGTAAAAGGTGAAACTATACCCATTAAACAATAACCCCGTATTCTCCCCTCCCCCAGCTCCGGGCAATCACTATTATACTTTCTACTGTTATTGCTTTGAGTACTTTATGTACCTTGTATAAATGGAATCTTGCAATATTTATGTTTCTGTGACTGGCTTATTCCACTTAGTACAGTGTTCTTCAGGTTCACCCATGTTCCTGCATATTGTAGAATTCCTTCCTTTTACAGGCTGAATAATATTCCATAATGTGTATATCCAGTCCTCTGTCAATGCATACATGAACTGAGTCCACATGTTAGCTGTTCTGAATAATGTTGCTGTGACCATGAGTGTACATCATATATGCTTTATTTCTGTATTTCTGCTTGCACCGAGTCTTGGTTACTGTACGCGGGCTTTCTCTAGTGGTGAGCAGGGGCTCCTCTTCATTGCAGTGCGTGGGCTTCTCACTGCAGTGACTTCTTATGTTGTAGAGTAGAGGCTTCAGTATTTGTGGCACACGGGCTCAGTACTTTTGGCTAGAGGGCTTAGTTGCTCTGTGGCATTTGGAATCTTCCTGGACCAGGGATTGAACCCGTGTCCCCTGAATTGGCAGGTGGATTCCTATCCACTGTACCACCAGGGAAGTCCTGTTGCATATATGTTTTAAATGGCCTTTCATGAAGAAAGCAAGAACTGAGGGAGTGTCAGAGGGTGCTGATGAGAGAATAAATGCTGAAGGAAGTGGAGGTGTTCCTTTCTCTCATGTCCTTGCATTTAATTCTCTGACACCCCCTAATGGAGCTCCCAGCCCAGGGAGGTGTGTTCTCCCAAGAAATTCACCATATAGCAACCAAGACCATATATAAGTTACCTCTCTTCAGAATCATAACCCTCATTTTGCCTTTGACCCATTTTCTTCAGTGAAGCATTTTGCATGCTGACCTTTCTCATCGTTCAACTCACTGAGCTCTAGATCCATTATCTATGAAATATATTATCATTGGATTCGAGACAAGGTCTTCTGGTGTCACAAACGTGGAGAACTTGGCACTAAGGAGTTGGCAGCTGGGGCAAGGCTGAACTCATGGTGTTCTCAGGTGGCCGTGAACTTGATGCCAGTAGAGGCCCGATAATAGATTATGTGGCTGCCGCTTGGACAATTTTACCCAACTCTGCTGCCTGCCTACTAATTATGGAGCTCCTTGTCCTCACTTTCTTATCAGGGACATGATAAAGCTCATTCAAGATACACTTCTCCTCAGCTCCCTTCCCTTGCCACAAGGGCCTGAGAGAGATGAGATGAAACAGGCATTAGCACAAATGGGAATTTAAAATAGTTCCTGTCCTTGGGAGGTCCTTTGATTTTTCAGGTTCCATTCTTGGCAACCAATGACAAGGAGAAGGGCCAGACCCCACCACTGTTAGATGTTAGGTCCAAGACCCCACAGCTTCCACTTTGGGGCCAGGAAAAGTCCTCTCAACATATGGGGCAATGCTTTTAAAAACTTTTATTTTTTTTTGTTTGTTCTTTTACCATTGCCAGGTAGTAGGTGCTATCTGTCACCCAGATTTCCTTGGGGACTGAAGCACCCATCCCCCCATCTGCTGGATGCTGAAGTCCCCTTTTGGGAATTGCCCTTCTCTGAAGAGAGCCAAGTCACAAGGGTCACAGCCCTTCCTCAGGGACAGCCACAGCCATTGATGAGCTGATGCAGAAGGAGTCGCTGGCCCTCTTGCCTCGAGGCAGGACCATTTAAGGGACTGTCTCAGTTTCAGATTGCTTCACATATGCTCACCTAAGACCAAGGTTGTGAAAACATTGCAGTTAACTTCTGTATGTGCCCAAACTTGCTTTCCTCATATCTTTATGTGTGTTCCCAAGAGTACTCCTACAACCTAAGAGATCTGGTGCCAGAAATGATCTGAGGCAGCTCACTCTAAAACAGAACTTGGAAGGTGGGATTGTTAAAACTTTCAAAGGTGGCAAACAGGGATAGAATGCTTTTATATCCTGCAGCCAGTTAGGAGAGAAATTGGGGTGATGTCACAGCACAGCCCTGCCAGAAGCACTGACCTTCCAAGGGAGAAAGGGGACTGTGTCCCAAAATTGCTGCAGGAGCCAGCCAACATATGGTATTAGTATCCAGAGGAGAACTATGGTACTGGAACTTGAGAGTGCTGGATTCAGGAGGAGAGAGCAAAAGGTTGGATCCAAGAGAGGGTATTGATTTGGGAGCACTCATCTGAAGGCTCCAGGGGACACTTTGATCTTAGCCCAGGGAGACCCATTTCAGACTTCTGACCTCCACAATTGTAAGGGAATAGATCTGTGTTTTTAAAAGCCGCCGAGTTAGTAGTAGTTTCTTACAGCAGCAATAGGAAACTCATACTGACCCACGCATGTATTGCTAACGTAGCACATTTGCATCCATGGGCATTTGCAGCTGCTGCAAACAGCTGAACAGTGAACAGGCAAGTGTCTGACTACTCCAGAATAGTAGTCAGTAACTCCTCTAGTTATGCCCCAGCATTCCCATTCCCTGAAATATGTATTGTTGAGACTTGGACTGTGAAGAAGGCTGAGCGCTAAAGAATTGATGCTTTTGAACTGTGGTGTTGGAGAAGACTCTTGGGAGTCCCTTGGACTGCAAGGAGATCCAACCAGTCCATTCTGAAGGAGATCCACCCTGGGATTTCTTTGGAAGGAATGATGCTGAAGCTGAAGCTCCAGTACTTTGGCTACCTCATGCGAAGAGTTGACTCATTTGAAAAGACCCTGATGCTGGGAGGGATTAGGGGCAGGAGGAGAAGGGGACGACCGAGGATGAGATGGCTGGATGGCATCACTGACTCGACGGGCGTGAGTCTGAGTGAACTCCGGGAGTTGGTGATGGACAGGGAGGCCTGGCGTGCTGTGATTCGTGGGGTCGCAAAGAATCGGACACGACTGAGTGACTGAACTGAACTGAACATTCTTTTTTATTCTTCTTTTATATATTCTTTCCTTTGGGTTCAAAATGCTCAAGATCTGTTCCCAAAAATATCCCTCTGATTTTCATTGGTATAATTTAACAAATTCCTAAAGGTCCTCCATTATAGAAACTTTCTGTTAAGTTTGATGCCATCCTCAGCCTCTCTCCCAGGGCATGCTGAACTCTGATTATGGTTATTGACAGTGACAGTGATTGGTGGGCTACAAAATATAATTTGTTATATGAAGGCACGCACTCAGGCAAGGTAGTAAGAGTTTCTCTAAGCAAGGGTAGGAGAACTGCTCTGTAGACTCATGAGGCCCAGTGGGAAGCACATCACTGGGAATTGGGGATTCAGAGTATTCGTCAAAGTGTTCTAGATATTTCCATTCGAATTGCTAAAATTGCACTCTTTCCAGAGCACTGTCTTCACTCACATGAAAGACATGGCAGGGCTATGAATCCAACCACTACCGTGACTCAGCAGGCCAACTTGAATGTGATCAGACTCAGAGTTAGATTTTTGGGTATTTTATTTTTATTGCTCTAAGAGAGAAAATGTTTTAAAGCATGTTACAGAAAGTCTTAGATTTTAGTCTGTGCCTCAAGGTGAAAGCTTAGGCATATGAGGTTTTTGTTCTTCATGCTTTCAGTTTGGCACAGCCATGCGGAGCCTCCCGTCCTTCAGAGGGGAATGTCTGAGCACGTTCTACTGGTTTCTCAGAGAGTCCCTGGTGACGTCGAGTCCAGCTGCCCTCAGTAACGGATATGATTCCACATCCTTTGTTGGCTGTTTCTCTTTTCCAGTCTTTCTCTCTCTTCATACTCCTTCACTCTTACATCCTAGGGTCACCTCCCAAATAAACTACCTGCACCCCCAAACCTTTGCTTAGCCCTACTCTGGGGACACCCAAAACTAGGACCCTAGTTTGTTGAACCAAACCCACCCCACTGCCTGTTTTTCTGTAGCCTGCTCGTGAGCTGTGTATGATTTTTGTGTTTTTAAGTGGTTTAAAAAAATGAAAATATTTTGTGACATATGAGAATTACATGAAAATCACATTTCAGTGTAAAGTTTTATTGGAACACGGTTGTACTCATTAAGTTTTGTATTATCTATCTACTTTTACATTGCAGAGCCATGTTGAGTAATTGTGACAGAAACCATCTGACCTACAAAACCTCGAATAATTCTTATCTAACTCTTTACAGTAAACGCTTGCTGACCAATGAATCTGGGCAATACATGTTCTACTAAAATTGAATTGTAACACTATCAAGTATACACTAAAATCTAACCTTCTGTGTTACGTCAAAATCAATTATTTCAGAATATTTTATGCATTTAGACGTATTTCTACACAATTATCATTAATAACTTACTTTTTAGGCCTCAGACTAAGATTTAATGTTGTAATGTCTCTCTTCTTGTTATATGTATAACACATAGACTTAAAAAACCCAGAAAATGATTTCAGTGTTTAATCTTAAGATTTACTCCTTAATTAATCTTATTGAATGCTTGGCACATAGTAGGCAGGTAGCGAATAGTCAATAGTAAAGCAAACAAAAAATGACCATAGTTTTCTGAGAGACCAAGTGTCGATAGTTTTCCTTTCATGTTAGAAACTTGACTTATTATAGACAGAAGTGTTTCACTTTGTAAGAATTTTCCATTTTCCTTTATTACATTTTGTTATACTTGCAAGTTTCCCATTACTTACTAATACACTTGGAAAATATCCAATAACTTGCTTTGTAGTATCAACTAAGGTTTATTAATGAGGGGATTCCATTTCATGGAGAATGATCACCCTTAACTAAAAAAAAAAAAAAATTGAGGATAGTTTTCCATTGCTCACAGGCTGCATGCAGATTCCTTAATTGGTCCTGGATGCCACCTATCTTGCTGAGCTTATCTCCCACGATCCTCCAGTTCAATGTCCTTTTACTTTGAGGAGCATCCCCAACCTCCCTGGCCTCCACACTATCTCTTCTTATGCATTAGGTGCCCCTAGCAGCAGACTTGGAGACAAGTGATTTCTTAAGGAAGTGCTCTCAGAAGAAAAAGGTGAGGGGATGGGGTGTGCAGGGTGGGGAAGAGTGGGCTTGTAGGTGAGCTCCCATAGAGGGTACTCCAGCCTCATCCCATGAGGGAGCTCTGGGGTGGGTGTTACTTCTCAGCCTTTGCCTTACCTTGAGAGCAGGAGCTAGACTTCTGTACTTTGAGGGGCCTGAGTTTCTGGCTGAGGGCTGCTCAGGGCCAAGTAGAATCCTAGGCATTGTGGGCTTTCCATGAGGGCAGGCCAAGTGACTCTTGGCATCTAAGGATGTCTTTTAAACAAAGTCACAGATACATCTGTTATGAGCAGAATTGTGCCGAAGCTAGGGAAGGGTGCACAGAAGTGGTATGAGGGATCTCAGTTTCTGTCACATCATTTCCTCCAGCACATGCTGCTGTGTGGCGGGTACCACCTTCTACTTCCTAATACCATGGGAAGTAAGCCCTGCAAGTGAATCTTGGCTCCCTACCCAGCCTAAAGACTTTGGTCATGTTTAAACTGCTCTTAATCTCTTAGATTGGGCTTCTTTAAAAGAGCATAGTTCTATATACATCAGAGGATTACTCTGCAGATTAAAAAAGATATCTAGGAGGGCTTCCCTGGTGGCTCAGTGGTAAAAAAAATCTGCCTGCCAATGCAGGAGACACGTGTTTGATCCCTGGTCTGGGAAGATCCCACATGTGGAGGGCAAATAAGCCCGTGTGCCACAGCTATTGAGCCTGTGCTCTAGAGCCTGGGAGCTGCAACTACTGAGCCCACTTGCTGCAACTACTGAATCCCTTGTTCCCAGATCCCTGCTTTGCAACAAAAGAAGCCACTGCAATGAGAAGCCCGTGCAACTAGAGAGTAGCACCTGCTTTCTGCAACTAGAGAAAAGCCTGCAGGCAGCAGTGAAGACCCAGTACAGCCAGAAATAAATAAATGAAGTCATTTTAAAAAATATATCTAGGAAGCTAGCACGTAAGAGGTCTTCCACACATGTCAAATCTGAAGTTGTCCCACTTTGCCAGTGTCTGGCAACTCGTACTCTCTCAGCCATAATCTTGAATTAGTCTCTCTTCGGAAACACATGGAATGAATGAAGAACTTCTCTATTTAGTCCAGTTAAACACCATCCCCAAGGATGCACCATTTGTAATTGAGTTAAGCAGAACTTCCCAACCTCTATTGACATTTTGGATTGGATAATTCTTTGTAATGCGGGGGCGGAGGGGGGGGGCTGTGCCATGCACTGTGAAATATTTATCAGCAGCCTAGACATCTACCCAGTACATCTGAGCAGACCTCTCTCAAGTTATGACAACCCAGAATGTCACCAGAGATTGCCAAATGTCCCCTAGGGAGCAAAATCACTTGTGGTTGAGAACCACTGGATGAAAGAAATTCCTAGGAACTGTGCAAAGAGTTGATTTCAATTTTGGAAACCATGCAGGTTGAATACTAGCAGGACTTTTTCAATTCTGGAAATATTTTCCTCCTTTTTCTCTTTAAATAATGCAATTTTTCATGCATCATTTTGGTGTTATGGTTGCTGCTGTTTCGCTTTGCTTGTTTTTTGACATTGGCGAAAGTAAAGGGGAAGAAACTCACATATTTCAAATTTAAGAATTTGAAGAGCCATGCTTCGAGCAACATCTGGATCTCCGAGACCAGAGAGCTCACATATATCATATCTCGAGTCTCTGAAGGAGCCAGGATTTGAGTGGAGACTGCCTTGCTCCATCCAGTATTTGAGAAGCAGCCATTGACAGACTGTGATATTGGATAATGATTGATTGTTTCCTTGATAACATTTTATTGGGGACAAGAGGAACAGAATGAATGTTATTGGGTCAGACAGCATGTGCCAATTTCTTATTCAGAAGGAAAAATTGACAGTGTTTTCTGACTGTGACTCTAATGAGGTATATCTAGGAGTGAATATTTCCATACCAAATGTTGTCTAGTAATCTTATCTTTATATGACCTATGGATTCCAATTTCAACTTGTTTCAGTCATACTTGTCAAAGAGAAAGCCAGAGTAATTGAAATCATCAAATTACTATAATTGCAACTTTACCCTAATCCAGTAATTATCCCCTTAACTCAGTTTTCACCGTTGAATATTTATATTTCTATTAGGAGCAGATAGAATTGAAAAAAATATTGAGTGTTGCAAATTGTAATCTCAGAAATTTGAACAGCTACAAAGTCATTACTTTCTCATCCTAGCAAAATAATTTGCTGTTTTCAAGCTTTCCCAAAGTGATGATAGGTAACTGCTGAGAAACTGATCCCAGCAGGTGCCCTAATAGGTAGACCCCTGGGAAAAACCAGCTAATTTACACTACACCAGACCTTCATTTAAGAGAGGCTTTTGAATTTGGGGGAATTGGGTTTGTAAACCTTTAAATATTTCAGCATTATAATGATTGTTTTTATTTTGGTAAACCTGCTTTTAGACCCAGGAATGCCTGGCAGTGTTTCTGAAACAAACTATTCTTACCTGTGGGAAGGCAGAAATATCTGCAGAGAGCAGTGGATGGGGCCAGCGTCTCTGACCACTGCCCTGGAAGCATCTTCTAACTACCCAGATGAACCTCACATGAGTGCCGAGGACGACTCCTGCCTTTCTTCCTCTTTCTACTTCTTATTCCAGCCTCTTCCCCTAGATTCACCCCCATGACTGCCCAAAAGCCTACACATTCTGGTACAGATAGCAGGTCTTCAGCCCTTGTGTTAGCAAGCCCCATTTTGCTCCAAATCCTTATTAGGTGCACAGTGGCATGCCTACAAATAAACACCTCCATCTCTTGCTAATGACCATCACTAGCCACAGCTCTGCTTTGATGTTTTCTTGTGAGTAACTCTTTTAATCTGGTTACTTGTTGTTGTTTAGTTGCTGAGTCGTGTCCAACTCTTTTGGGATCACATGGACTGCAGCCCAGCAGGCTCCTTTGTCCATGGGATTTCCCAGGCAAGAATACTGGAGTGGGTTTCCATTTCCTTCTCCGGGGATCTCCCTGACCCAGGGATTGAACCCCTGTTTTCTGTGTCTCCTGCATTGGCAGGTAGGTTCTTTGCCACTTTGTCACCAGGGAATATCCAGTATTTTTCTTTTTGCATCTGGCTTATTTCATTTAGCATAATGTGCTCCATTGGTTCATCTTTGTTGTCACAAATAATAGAATTTCCTTCTTTTTTATGGCTCAGTTCAGTTCAGTTGTTCAGTCGTGTCCCACTCTTTGCAAACCCATGGACTGCAGCATGCTGGGCTTCCCTGTCCATCACCACCTTCNGGAATATCCAGTATTTTTCTTTTTGCATCTGGCTTATTTCATTTAGCATAATGTGCTCCATTGGTTCATCTTTGTTGTCACAAATAATAGAATTTCCTTCTTTTTTATGGCTCAGTTCAGTTCAGTTGTTCAGTCGTGTCCCACTCTTTGCAAACCCATGGACTGCAGCATGCTGGGCTTCCCTGTCCATCACCACCTTCTGGAGCTTGCTCAAACTCATTTCCATTGAGTCGGTGATGCCATCCAACCATCTCATCCTCTGTTGTCCCCTTCTCCTCCTGCCTTCAATCTTTCCCAGCATCAGACTCTTTTCCAATGAGTCAGTTTTATGCATCAGGTGGCCAAAGTATTGGAGCTGCAGCTTCAGCATCAGTCCTTCCAATGAACATTCAAGACTGATCTCCTCTAGGATTGACTAGTTTGATCTCCTTTCAGTCCAAGGGACTCTCAAGAGTCTTCTCCAACACCACAGTTCAAAAGCATCAATTCTTTGGCACTCAGCTTTCTTTATGGTCCAACTCTCACATCCATACATGACTATTGGAAAAAACATAGCTTTGACTAGACGGACCTTTGTTGGTAAGGTAATGTCTCTGCTTTTTAATATGCTATGTTGGTCATTGTTTTTCTTCCAAGGAACAAGAATCTTTTGATTTCATGGCTGCAGTCACCATCTACAGTGATTTTGGAGCCCCCCAAAGTAAAGTCTCTCACTGTTTCCATTGTTTCCCCGTCTATTTGCCATGAAGTGATGGGACAAAATGCCATGATCTTAGTTTTTTGAATGTTGAGTTTTAAGCCAACTTTTTCACTCTCCTCTTTCGCTTTCATCAAGAGGCTCTTTAGTTCTTCTTCACTTTCTGCCGTAAGGGTGGTGTCATCTGCATATCTGAGATTATTGATATTTCTCCCAGCAATCTTGATTTAAGTTACTGCTTCATCCAGCCTGTCATTTCACATAGTGTATTCTGCAGATAAGTTTAATAAGAAGGGTGACAATATGCAGCCTTGACATACTCCTTTCTCAATTTGGAACTAGCCCGGTGTTCCATGTCCGGTTCTCAGTGTTGCTTCTCGATCTGCATACAGATTTCTCAGGGGACAGGCCAGGTGGTCTGGTATTTCTATCTCTTGAAGAATTTCCCACAGTTTGTGTGATCCACACAGTCAACGGCTTTGGCATAGTTAATAAAACAGAAGTAGATGTTTTTCTGGAACTCTCTTGGTTTTTCTATGACCCAGTGGATGTTGGCAATTTGATCTCTGGTTCCTTTGCCTTTTCTAAATCCAGCTTGAACATCTGGAAGTTCATGGTTCATGTACTGCTGAAGCCTGGCTTGGAGAATTTTGAGCATTCCTTTGCTAGCGTGTGAGATGAGTGCAATTGTGCGGTAGTTTGAGCATTCTTTGGCATTGCCTTTATTTGGGATTGGGATGAAAATTGACCTTTTCCAGTCCTGTGGCCACTGCTGAGTTTTCCAAATTTGCTGGCATATTGAGTGCAGCACTTTCACGGCGTCATCTTTTTATGGCTAGATGATATTATTAATGCATTATGTTTTTATAACACGTTTTTCTTTATTCATTCATTGGTTAATGGACAGTTTGGTGGCTTCCGTATCTTGACTATTGTGAATGGTGCTGCACTGAACATGGCAGTTCAGTTATCTGAAGATACAGATTTCATTTCCTTTGAATAAATATTGCAGTTGCTGGATCATATAGTGGTTTTATTTTTAGGTTTTAGAGCGACCTCCATACTGTTCTCCATAGTGACAGTACGAATTTAACTTCCCACCAACAGTGTAGGAGGGTTCCCTTTTCTTCATACCCTTGCCAACACTTGTCATCTTTTTGGTAGTAACCCTTCTAGTAGGTGTGAGGTGATATAGTTTGTGTTGAAGTAATACTGAGCAATGTAAGATAGATTTTCCCTCCCTCCCTCCATGGCTTTGTTTAGATGTGAGGATCTTATTGAGTGTTGAGTACACTCTAAATTGTGGTCACGGCCTTTCCAAGGGTATCTCTTTCTCCTATTCCTCCCCATACCCTTCATGTCAGCCAGACTGCTTTATGACTACACCTTTCTTGCCTTTGAAACCTCTTCCAAGACTCCCAGAGCCTCTCATTTTCTGATTCAAATAGCACTATTATGATACTTCACCTTTATAAGAAGTATATTCAGAGCACTCCCGACCCTCGCCTTTCCTAACTTGAAATGTTTTTTCAGACTTTCTTCTAAGCTGAAGTTTTGTGCAAGGCACGTGTATGTCCTAGAGCTGGCTCTCCAGTCATCATTGAAGTGGGTTTCACTCGACTGCTGTTTTTTAAAACATCTTTTAAAAATAACCTCTTTGTAAATTGCTATATGCTGTATAAGGTTAAAGAAAATTGAAAGTGAATCAGTGAAAACAGTCTTGACCAGCTAGCATCACACAGAAGCCAATGATGCTGTGTTTGCCTAGCTTATAGACTTGTGACAACTGCTCTTTATATGTTTACCTAAATGAAATTACCCCTTATTGGAATTACATAAAGTTTTGATTGTTAAGTCAGCAGGATTTTGCTTTATTTTTCCTGTTTTCTCTTCTGTTTTCATTTAGTATTAACTTGAAATTTGATGTTTTTTGAGGGAAGGACACAAATTTGATTCATTTACCACATTACATATAGGTGCTGACTAATTTATTTAATGGTTAACTGAATGGTCTTATGTTAGTTTTTCCCAAAGCACCTCCAAAATTTATTGAATAAACAAATAAATGTATGAGTATATGAATGATTATAGAATGAATAAATGAAAGAGTATAGAATAGATCAATGACAAAAATGTTTTCAAAGGAGAAATTTCTTTTTTTTCATGGAAAGGCATTTTAAGTGTAGCACTATGTGCATGTCAGTCCCAACCAAACAAAGTAGAGATTTTCTGAGTACAAGAGAATTACAGCAATCCGACTTGTCAGTGTAACAAATTGTTCATTTCTGTTTCTCTTGAGCAGGATATGTCAGCCTTGGCATTGATGACATTTGGGGTCGGATAATTCTTTGATGTAGGAGTGGACTGTCCTATGCACTGTAGGATGGTTAAAAGAGTCCCAGGGCTCCTCTCACTAGATGCTGGTAGCTTCCACCACCTTTGGCCCCATTTTGACAACTAAAATTGTCTCCAGCAATTGCCAGGTGTTCACTGGAGGGCAGAATCATCCCGGATGAGGACCATGGCTCTTAAAATCCTTCGGTTCCCCATTTCCTCCTTTCTCTCCAGCTCTGTGTTTACTAATATGTTTATCGTTTTTAAACATCTTTCCACTCCTCCAGTGGGCAATTGGATCCCAGTGTCTCTCTCAGTTGTCTCATGTGCATTTGCCAGTCCCATCTTTGCTTGAGGACTAGCAGAACCTCATATTTACAACAGACATTGCTTGCCTGTCATCAGCATTTTGGGGTTGAATCAAGCTGTCAGGCTTTGTTATGTTGAAGCTGCCATTGCCAACTTCAGTAAACAGGAACAATAAAAACTGCCTTCTGACTACTCTAACCAAGAGGTCCTGTTTGACAGATTTAATTCAATCAAATAGATACTGAGGCATTTCATTAATAAATGACGAGCTCAGCTGTCATTTCTGAGCTGTCATCTTACTTTTCGACTAGAGAAGGTGTTTGCTTCTTATTTGATGGAACCGTTCTTGGTTTTTGTCTCATTAGAGAGACAGGCTGACTGGCTAAGATAATGAGTAGACAGTTATCTGTTGTATTAGTCATTATTTACTGTGTAACAAAGAACTCTCTACCCTTAGTGGTTTAAAATAGCACGCATGTATGATCTCAGTTTCTGTGGGTCAGGAATTCAGGAGCAGCTTAGGCAGGAGATTCTGGTTCACGGTCTTTTCCAAGGTTGCAATCAAGATGTCAGCTATGGCTGCAGTGAGATGCAGATTTGATTGAAGCTGGGCAGAGGGATTCGTTTCATTCACATGGCTATTGGCAGGTTGAGTTAGCAGATTGTGGGAAACAAACACAAAAACAAAACAGTTACATTTGAATTTCAGATAAACCAGAAATAATTTTGTAGTATAAGTGTGTTATAAGTAATATTTAGAACATACTCAAATTATTGTTCATTGTTTATCAGATATTCAAATTTCTGGCAGTCCTTTTTGCATCTGACAGCCTTATTGGCAGTACGTCTCACTTTGCTATGTCTCTCTCCAGGGCTTTTTTTGTGTCCTCATAGCATGGTGACCAGGGGTTCCCTGGTGGCTCAGATGGCAAACAATCTGCTTTCAATGCAGGAGACCCAGGTTTGATCCTTGGGTTGCAAAAATCCCCTGAGAAGGGAATGGCTACCGACTCCAGTATGCTTGCCTGGAGAATCCCATGGACTGAGGTCCCAGAGAGTCAGACAGGACTTACTGACTAAACAACAGCAATGGCATAGTGGCCAGCCTTCCTGAGAATGAGGATCAGAGAGGTGGAATATGCACTGTCTGTTTTGACCTAGCCTCAAAAGTCACATGTCATCATTTCTGTCCATTTCTGTTGGTGACATAGACCAACTCTGATACTTTCATTGGGGCTTCCCTGGTAGCTCAGGGATAAAGAATCCACCTGCAATATAGAAGCCACAGGAGACATGGGTTGAATCCCTGGGTTGGGAAGATCCGTTGGAGGAGGAAATGGCAACTCACTCCAGTATTCTTGCCTGGAGAATTCCATGGACAGAGGAACCTGGTAGGCTAGAGTCCATGGGATCACAAAGAGTCGAACACAACTGAAGCAACCTAGTAGCAGATACTATAATAAAGCACTGCAGTGCACAGCCCTAAGCAAGTGGCCATTGCTGTGCACTGGTCAGCCTGTACAGCATCACGATCAACAGTTACCACGATACCCTTAATGGTTGTTCAGCCATTGGTCAGTGCCACAGTGGGCTCCTACCCCAAGCCAGCAACTGTCACTGAGCCACCATTAGTGGTCCTGCTCAGCTATTGGTTGGCACTGCAGTGGGCCCCTCCCCCAAGCGAGCACCTGTCATGAGCAACCAGTAGTGGTCCTGCTCAGCCACTGGTCAGCACCACCCTGGGCCCCTCCCTAAGTGAGCAGCTGTCACCGAATGACCGTTGGTGGGCCAACAGTTGGGGAGTGGCGTTCTGCAGGTGGAGACTGAGGCAAGAGGCGGATCCTGGCCCTCTGAGAGGGCAGTTAGCTCACCTGTCCACCAGCCTGCAGGTGAGCTAGGGGGACCGGTGGCCCAGGGGACAGGCTGGGGGCTATACCCTGGAGGGCTCCAGAGCCCTGGCCAAGGCCTTGAGGTGGCAGTGACCTTCCTCCCCACCCCTGTCTCTGTGGCTTAATGGCAGCAGCCATCTGCATAGATCACAGACTGTGGGACCTTCCACCCTACACCCCAATTTTGATGGCCCGAGAAGCCTGAGGGTTGGGCTAGGCCCTGGGTGCCTGGCTCTCTCAGTGAGAATGGCTAGGCGAGATCTGGGGACCCAGCCCTAAGGGTGCCACCAGCTGAGATCTGTCTCTTCAGCCAGGCCCAGCAGTGGTTAGAAGGACCCAGCCTGGGTGCTAGGTGAACGCTTTGGGGTAGGGTGACCAGCTGGTGCAGGGACCCGCTCCTCTCAGCCAGGACTTGGAGCACTGAGGGTGAACGTTGAGCCTTGGGACCTTGCCCTTTCTTGTCAGAACAGAGAATAATATTTGTTTGGTGGAGGTTTGCAGGAACTTTGTCACCTGACCTCAAGAACAAAGGATTTGCCACCAAGACATTTGCCCCTCCTTCCTCTTTCCTAGAAAAGGGCTTTGCTGAAAGCTTTTGGGGAGTTGAGGATTTTTAGGCATGAGCCACTCATCAATTTCCAGGGCCCTGTAGTAAACCTTTCTGTGCTTCAAATTCTGATGTTTTGGTGGTGTTTGGTCTCTCTGGGCGTTGGGTGCACGGGCTGGCATTTTGGTAACATTGCAGCATGGGAGGGATTTATAGAAGGATCTGACTATAGGTACCATCTTGGGGGCTGGTTCCCTCATCTACATTGTGCAGTTTCATGGCCAGTAAGATGGTCCTCAGTCTCCAAATATTACCCTATAGTGGTAGACCGGATTCTAAGGTAACCCCTAGTGAGTTATGCCTTTGTATCATACCCTCCCCTGGGATGTGGGCAGAAGCTAGGACTTTCTTCTAGCCAAAAGAAAATGACAGAGGTAATGAGATGTCACTACCTTGATTAGGTTATGTTATATGGTCAAGGAGATGAGATTTTATTTGCAAAATTCTTTTGCATTGTCTGAGTCCCTCTTAGACTACTAAAATGAGAGACTCTCCCTTGCTGGCTTTGAGGAAGCTGCCCTGTTGAGATGTCGGCTAGAGAGTCTATGACAGGGAAGGTGGGTGGGCTTTAGGAGTAGAAAGTGGCCCTTGGATGACAGTCAGCAAGAAAGTGGAGCTCTTAGTCCTACAGTGGCAAGGGACTAAATTCACCCAACAGCTGTGTGAGCTTGGGAGAAGATCCTGGGTCTACTGGGAGAAATACATCCCTGGTGACACATTGGTTTATGCCTTGATCGTGAGACCCCAGAGCAGAGGACCTGGCTAAACTGGACTTGTGATGCACAAAATCTCTGAGAGAATAAACGTGTGTTGTTTTAAGCTGCTAAATGTGTGGTAATTTGTTACAAAACAGTAAAGCACTAGTTCATCCTGTCTTTTGTGCTGCATTAGGGCTGACAGTCTACCTTCGGGAGAGTCTTATTAAATCTTACTCCCTTTACATGCCCTCTATTGAACAGTGTGCACTTTCACGACGTGCCTGAAGAGAGAGAGAAAGCCAATTTGCAAAAACTTGATTCAACAAGTAGTTGTAATTAAATGTGGAGAGTTGTTAAGATAAGTGGACAACAGCGGGACTTTGAACACATGCAGGGTTAGTTAAAATAAGAGGAATTCAGGAAAGGGCTTCTAGAGGAAGGGATTTTAAAAGTTGAAAGAGCAAGTTATTTAGGCAGAAAGAAGAGATGCAAAATATGAAGGCAGAGAATTTTTCAAAAGTGTAAACTATTGTGATATGACAGAAAAAGTACACAAATTCTGTGTGTGGCTTGACAAAGTTTCACAAAGTGACCACCCACGCAACTATCACTCAACTCAGCAAACAGTACTCCCTGCCTCTGAGAAGCACCCCACCTTGCTCTGCCCACCCTCCTCCCCATCCCATTCCAGAAAGTAATCTGCCCTCTTTCTCTGCAAGGGTAATCTGGTCTTGACTCATAATACCATAGTTTAGTTTTGAATGTTTTTGTACTTTGTATACTTAGACTAATATAGCCTGTGTTCTTTCTTCTGTACCCGAGTTTCCCCCTAGTTTTGTTTGTGAGGTCCATTCCTGTTGTTGCATGTAGCTGTAGTTACTTCTTTCTCATGGCTGTGGAGTATTCTCCTTTAAAGAAGAGACCGCTTTTATTCATGCTCATCTGGGTGATATGAGTTGTTTGCCATTTGGATCTGTTACATGCATAGTGCCACTATGAACATCCTTGTGCAGGGCTTTGGTGAACTACAGTATATGCTGAGTAGATACTTAGGAGCGGGATTGGCTCATAGGATAAAGGCATTGGACTTTTGAAGTCAAGGAGTGGGGCTTCTAATGTGGCTTACAGGCTACAAAGCAATATGACACCAGCCTACCTTTCCAAACTTGGTTTAGACTACCCTCTGAAATACAGGTATTCAGAGGAGAGGATAATCTACAGAGATGTCAGAAGGGTAGCCCAGTGCTAGATTGCTCCCTGCCTTGCAAGCCAGGTTTGAATTGGACTTCATTCCAAGGAACAATTTAAAGGCTTAAAGTAAGTGAAAGCTCAAAGTTAAGTTACCAGTACAATATTGTAAAGTAATTAACCTCCAATTAAAATAAATAAATTTATATTTAAAAAAGAAAAAAATATGTATATCTTCCTGGCTAAGTCTTAGAGAATGAACTGAAAGGAGCAAGTCTGGTATGGGCAGACAGATTGACTATTTCAATAATTGTGAACCACAAAAATATTTGATCTTGAAAGAGTTTATAGAGTCTGGTGTTTGATGTTTTCTAGTAAAGGACTTTGCATTTAATCATTGATTTTTCCTGGATCAGCCAGAAGACTTAGGTGGCATTTTTCATGAAAGAATGGGGAGGTTCGTGGAGCTGCTGGTTTGCTTTTGTTGAGTATCACGCATTCGTATAGTAGGCAGACATTCTGCAAATGCTACTGTAAAGAACACAGAAAAGCCTGAGGGCCACTGTCCAAGTGCCTCTGACCATGATTCCAATACTTTAGTAGTGGAAATGCAGGCCTATGCTTGGGCAAAGAGGACATCCTGTATCCTCTCTGGTTAGACATGTGTCTCCTCCATATGCTGAGACAGTTCCATCTAAACTGATGCTTTCCTGATGTTATGATTAGACCTCCCCCAGTGTGCTCTATTTATTCACCCCCACCCAGGGTTAGCCATTATGTCTACACCATGCACACCTTTAGAGCGACTCCTTCTTCACTCTTTTTATAGGAAGCTCACTCTTTAAGGAAATATATGCCTGTCCTTACCAGCAAGGATCGTAGCTGTCTGAAACCTGCTTCATGTCTATTCCCCATGTAACCACTATCCAGCCATCATCACCCTCCACTCATTTTCCCCAGTCTGCCATAGTTTTTCTCTCCACCATTCACTAAATCCCATCCACTCTATCTCAGAAAACCCTTTCAAGACCAATTTTTGCTTTCTACACCTACGGCTGACTTTCTACCCCTTTTTTCAGGCACTTACCTTCTCTGGAGCCTGCTAGGCTGCAGTCCATGGGGTCGCAAAGAGTCAGACATGACTGAGCGACTTCACTTTGACTTTTCACTTTCATGTATTAGAGAAGGAAATGGCAACCCACTCCAGTGTTCTTGCCTGGAAAATCCCATGGACGGAGGAGCCTGGTGGGCTGCAGTCCATGGGGTTGCTAAGAGTCAGACACGACTGAGCGACTTCACTTTGACTTTTCACTTTCATGCATTGGAGAAGGAAATAGCAATCCACTCCAGTGTTCTTGCCCAGAGAATCCCAGGGATGAGGGAGCCTGGTGGACTGCCGTCTATGGGGTCGCACAGTCGGACATGACTGAAGCAACTTAGCAGCAGCTGCAGCACCTTCTCTTGAATGACTTGGACAGAATGATTCCAGATGACTTCCTTGCCCAGGCTCCCTACCCTACTTCATTTTTTTTTGTTATGTCAAGAAAATAATGTCTTTTGGACACTTTCTTTCCACCTACACCACAGTCAGGATTCACTTTTAGAGTTTCTGAGACTGTTACTGCCCATTCTATAAAACCTATGGTCATTATTCAGAAAAGTGGAGAGATACATGAACCGAGAATAGACTTACTTTCCTTGGGGCTTGTCAAAGGAGGCAGTTGTTTCTTAGCAATTCTAAAAGTTCAGTCTTTGCCCAGATGTCATAGTTATGCTGCTAATCCATTGTCTACACACCTTCCCCCAGTCTGTGAAGGCTTAAGTACCAGGACTCCCTTCAAACCTGTTCCTGGTGTTATCACTTAACCTGGGCAACAATACCATCTTCTACCAGCACTGTGTCCCCAGCTCCTTCTGATCTCTCACCCTGCACCCAGTCATGAACTGCTCCATATTCTGTTTCAAAAGCTTACATCATGTTAGCCTTTTTACTTCTTCTGCCATGCTTTAATCCGGACCCTTATCTTCTCTGGAATCATCTGCAACTGACCTCTCTTTCACCACTCCCCCCTTCTGTAATTTATTTACAATTATCTAGACTCTTCCGCAAATATTAAACTGCTATGTTACTCTTTAAAACTTTTGAAGATTACCTCTGTAACAATACATATATTTTATGTCTATTTAATTGTATTCATTGTACAGATATACTATGCTGTGCTGGGCTTCATCACTCAGTCGTGTCCGACTCTTTGTGACCCTATGGACTGTAGCCTGCCAGGCTCCTCTGTTCATGGGGATTCTCCAGGCAAGAATACTGGAGTGAGTTGCCATGCTTTCCTCCAGGGGATCTTCCCAACCCAGGGATCAAACCCAGGTCTCCCGCATTGCAGGTGGGTTCTTTACTGTCTGAGATACCAGGGAAGCCTGTGAATACTGGTGTGGGTAGCCCATCCCTTCTTCAGGGCAACTTCCTGGCCCAGGAATCAAACCAGGGTCTCCTGCATTGCAGGCAGATTTTTTTTTTGTTTACCAGCTGAGCTATGAGGGAAACCCTGCATAGAGATACTACATTTTGTTTATCCATATATTCATGAATGAACATTTCAGTTGTTTCTAGATTTGGGGGATTTTGAATAGTGTTGCTATAAATATTTGTGTGCAAGTTTTTATTTGAATACCTGCTCTCAGTTCTTTTGGGTATATATTAATACCTGGGAGTAGAATTGCTGGGTTGTATCCTAACTCTGTGTTTAACTTCTTGAGTAACTACCACAGGGGCTACATTGTTTCACATTCCGCTCAGGGAGGTATTGATCTCAGCGAGGCAGCAGCAAGCAATAGCATGGAGTGAGATCTTAATTCCCTGCCCAGGAATTGAACGTGGGTAGCCTGGATGAGAACCAGGAATCCTAGCCACCAGATCAGCAAGGGCTAGAGGCTAGAAACTAATTTTCCCTGGATCTTTGCACCCAGTGAAAAATGCATTTATCATGGAGGCAGAAACTGTAAATGCAGGTACGAAGTTTATTATTAGAGATATAGCACAGCAAGAAGTGGGAGGGTACCTAGAGAAACAGTTTGTTTAGTTGAGATAGAAGCAAGGCAGAGGTGCACACCGGGAGAGAAAGGGTGTGGGTGTCCCCCTTAGTGAGGAGGAGTGCAGTGAAGAGACGGTTAAGTCAATTATATTGGGCAGTTCTTCCAGGTGTTTGTCTTCCTTCGGGCCAATGATCTGGTTTCTTTCTCCACACCTGACCTACCCTGGGACCCTCCCCTGGCATGTGCATGCACCCCTCAGCCAAAATGGATCTCAAAGTGAAGGCTCCTAAGATAAGCAAGACTCATTATGGCCTCGAGTTACCTCTTGACTTTTGACTCACAAAGAGCCTTTCTGCACATGTGTAGTGTCTCCCTTGTCCCAAAAGAATGGGAGAGCAGAGATCCCTTAATCCTTTATTCAAACAGGATTTTGCCCCTCTTTGTCCTTGTAGAACCTATTACCTTAAGGTGTTTACAAGAGACAACCACTAGCTATTTACTCTGTTTCTGTTGTTACTTCCATTCTGGAGAGCAAACAGGAGGCTGATTGTAAATGCCTCAGTTGGAGCCTCAGGAAATGCAAATAGGAGGCTGCTTATAAACGTCTAACCTGGAGCCCAGCAGCAAATGGCACCATAAAGAAAGTGAAAAGACAGGGCTTTCCAGGTGGCTCAGCAGTAAAGAATCCACCTGCGATGCAGGACACCCCATATGTTCGATCCCTGGGTCGGAAGATCCCCTGGAGGCGGGCATGGCAACTCACTCCAGTAGTCTTGCCTTGGGGAATCCCCTGGACAGAGGAGCCTGGCAGGCCACAGTCCATAGGGTCTCACAGAGTCAGACGTGACTGAAGCAACTGAGCACGCGTGCAGCGTGGAGCCCATCTATTTCCTGCATCAGTACGACGGTTCTACATCATTGTCATCTCTACGTCTAATACCTCTAGCTGTTATTTTCTGTTTATTTTTTTATTGTAGCCATTCTAGTACATGTGAAGTGGTATCTCATTTTGGTTTTGACTTGCATTTCCTTAATGATTAATGCCATTGAGCATCTTCTCATGTGCTTATTGGCTTTTTGTACATCTTTTTTGAAGAAATGTCTCTTCAAGCCCTTTGCCCATTTATATAGATTTATCTTTTTTTGTTGCTGTGTTTTAAGGGTTCTCTATATATTCTAGATATGAGACCTTTATCAGATACATGATTTGCAAATATTTTCTCCCATTCTATAAGTTGTCTTTCACTTTCTTTATTTTTTAAAATATTTTTGGCTGCGTTGGGTCTTGGCTGCTGTGCACGGACTTTCTCTAGTTGTGATGAGCAGGGGCTACTCTTCATTGTGGTGCAGGGTATCTCATTGTGGGCTCTAGAACATGGGCTCAGTTGTGGCACACAGGCTTAGTTGCCCTGTGGCATGTGGAATATATCTGGACCAGAGATCGAACCTATGTTCCCTACATTGGCAGGCAGATTCTTTACCACTGCGCCACCAGGGAAGTCCTGTCTTTTCACTTTCTTTATAGTGCCATTTGCTACACAGAAGTTGTCAGTTTTGATGAAGTCCAATTAATCTATTTTTTCTTTTGTCATTTGTGTTTTTGGTATCCTAACTAAGAATATATTGCCAAATCCAAGGCCAGACCTACTTTTAATTTCTGTTTCCCAGCAAGAACCTTCATCCTGTAGATTGATTAATCAAAGTGAATCTCTAATGAGTCCCTGGACATGCAGCTTCCTTTACCTGGCAAACCTTTTCTTTTCCTTCCAGATCCAATTCAAATATCACCTTAGTGAATTCTGTGTCCGCAAGGAATGTTGCTTTTTCAAATACCCGCCTCCTTCAGGCACTGATCCTGTCTCTATATTCACCTGGTGTGTAAATTTATCTGTGTCTTTTTCTTCTTTTAAGGTTATGGTGCTTTGAGCACAAGGATGAATTTCATTGTGCTCTGAAGGCTATCAGTCCAGTTCAGTTGCTCAGTGGTGTTAGACTCTTTGCAACTCCATGGCCTAGCATGCCTGCCCTCCATGTCCATCACCAACCCAGAGCTTGCTCAAATTCATTTCCACTGAGTCGGTGATGCCATCCACCCATCTCATCCTCTGTCATCCCCTTCTCCTCCTGTCTTCAGTCTTTCCCAGCATCAGGGTCTTTTCCAATGAGCCAGTTCTTCACATCAGGTGGCCAAAGTGTTGGCGCTTCAGCTTTAGCATCAGTCCTTCCAATGAACATTCAGGACTGACCTCCTCTAGGATTGACTGGTTGGATCTTCTTGCAGTCCAAGGGACTCTCAAGAGTCTTCTCCAACACCACAGTTCAAAAGCATCAATTCTTCGGCACTCAGCCTTCTTCACAGTCCAACTGTCACATCCATACATGACGACTGGAAAAACCATATCTTTGACTAGATGGGACCTTTGTCGGCAAAGTAATGTCTCTGCTTTTTAATATGCTGTCTAGGTTGGTCATAACTTTTCTTCCAAGGAGCAAGCGTCTTTTAATTTCATGGCTGCACTCACCATCTGCAGTGATTTTGGAGCCCAAGAAAATAGTCTGTCACTATTTCCATTGTTTCCCCATCTATTTGCCATGAAGGGATGGGACCGGATGCCATGATAATTGTTTTTTGAATGTTGAGTTTTAAGCCAGCTTTTTCACTCTCTTTCACTTTCATCAAGAGGCTCTTTAGTTCCTCTTTGCTTTCTGCCATAAGGGTGGTGTCATCTGCATATCTGAGGTTATTGATATTTCTCCCAGCAATCTTGATTTCAGCTGGTGCTTCATCCAGTCCAGCACACCCTTAGTAAATGCTCAGTTTGTGGAATGAATGAATGAATGAGAATTTATGAGAAATAACACATTCTCTTGTCATATAGTTTTAAAAGCCATATGAAATCTATCCATTTTGTGGAAAGGGGAGACAGATTTCCCACTGCAAGGGTCAAATAGATACGAAACTTATTGGATATGTGGCATTTGTTACTGAACACCCGGCAAGGCCTTCTCAGCTCACCTACCTCCTATGGTCCTTTTTGGAGATCCTCCGGTTCTCTAAGGCTGCTTATGACTCTCTGTACATGAAAAGTCAGGAGAAGGGAATCTCATAAGAGATCTAACCTGTGCGTCATTATTTCTAAAGAGGTAGTCCACATCTTATTTAATTTAAAGCTAGGGACAGGCTATCAATAAGGGGGGAAAAGTTAGTCATGGGATTCAGGAACTCTTTCACAGAAGTATATAAAAAATGAGTGCTATCCAGCTGCTTGAATTTTAATATATTTCCTGATTCCAAACATAGTTAAAATAAGACATAAGGCTAACTTTACCTTTGCTTCTGACTTCTTTCTTCTTTTGTTTCTCTTCAGTATCTCATGCTCTCTCTTATTCTCCCCTTTTGTGCTAGTATCGGGGTAATTAGATTATGCTGTCAATAGAACATCATTTTGTGGACTTATGGTTTTTGTAGTTCATGATGTTGGGAACGTTACCTTTCAGAGGAGCACGATCTACCCATCTACACTGATAGAGCTCTTCTTAGGTTGAGATGAGATGTGGCCCAGACTTTATACTTGGGCAGCCATGACTTCACAGAGAAGTGAAGTGCTGTCTGAGCACAGAGAAGTCATGTGCTATACCCTGCTGCTNACTTATGGTTTTTGTAGTTCATGATGTTGGGAACGTTACCTTTCAGAGGAGCACGATCTACCCATCTACACTGATAGAGCTCTTCTTAGGTTGAGATGAGATGTGGCCCAGACTTTATACTTGGGCAGCCATGACTTCACAGAGAAGTGAAGTGCTGTCTGAGCACAGAGAAGTCATGTGCTATACCCTGCTGCTGCTGCTAAGTCACTTCAGTCGTGTCCGACTCTGTGCGAGCCCATGGACGGCAGCCCACCAGGCTCCCCCATCCCTGGGATTCTCCAGGCAAGAGTGCTGGAGTGGGGTGCCATTGCCTTCACCGGCTATACCCTATGTGGTACTAAGCTCAGCTCCTTGTGAAGTAGCATCCATGCCTATGTGAAGCTGTGGCAGTGTAACCCTTGTGGTATCTTCCATTGTTCTACACGATTCTGCTAATTCACAATAGCCCTTACATCTCTCTAAGGGGACTAGAGAATGACAGGGCACTCTCTAGCCATGGTAACAATAGAACCTCAGAATAGGATCAGTTTTATTCATCACTAATTACTCTCTGAAGGGCAGCCAATCGGCAACAATCTCACACTTTGACAGTCAGCTGATGGAAAGCTGCTGATTCTTCACATTTCCGAGGCTGACCACTCCTGTCTCTTTGACAAATGTAACCTGAACAGACCCATCCCCTAAATCAGCAGTTTATTTTTCTCAGAGAGACTCTACCTGACCAGTAAAACTCTCCCTCACTTATGTAAGAAAGAAATTCAGGCTTTTGGTTTCAGAAGTTGTGTGACAGTCTTATCCTTCGTCAGTTTTCCATTGTGTCTTGAATGTCTGCCTATGCCAGTATTACAGAGTACTATCTATATAGGATATATCATGCTAAAAATAATAGTTATGGAACATAAAGGTATAGCCATGCTATATACACTCTGCTGAGTCTTTTAGTTACTGAGCACAAATCAAAGTATGTTTTACACAGTCACCAGTTAAGAGAGGTGTTATATTTCTATAAGGGGATTGGATAAGTATTTCTTGTATTCAATTTTTAAATGTTCTGTTCTTATAGGTTGATTTTTAAAATTTGAGTTTAGAAAAGTCAAGTTTTTAAATTTCAAATATGGCCTTTGGGCCTAACTCAGCCTGAAACTGTGCTCTTACAAATACTTAAACCAACATTTAGAAGTCTGGAAATTTCGCACTTAAGTCTAGATTTTGTTATTTATATATATATGTAAAAAGTCAGCAAGGGTATTCCAGGGCCTCTCCTGCTACCTAGCAGCACTGAGCATCAGGGAAGGGGAGGATCAGTTTCCCTTTATCAACATTCTCTCTGTGTTGTTTTTCTTGTAATAGGGACCTGTTACTCTGCACAGAGCTCTCTGTCATTCAATTATCTGTGTTGAGTGCATTAAAGCTTCAGCGGGTGAGCATTCCAGTTCATTGACAGCCTTTAAAATGTGACCCCTTTGACGAATAAAAACAATCCAGGTGACAAACCCTTTCCTAGTCAGCTTGTGTTAAAGATCCTTTTCCCTTACTGGAAAAATTCATTTCAAATTCTTTCAACTCATACATTTAGGTGTTTGTATATCACTGTTTTGGAGGCTTCTGTCTTGTCATTTCTTCCATTAATAGCAAATTTTCTTCCTTAAAAATGAAAACAACAATTTTATCCCCTCATTGAGCTGCTGTGATATATTGTGAAAATGGCTACAATTGTTCTACTTCTATCCATGATCTAGGGGAGTGCTCTCCCTCACTGTCTCCAGGCTGGCCTCATGACTTCCTTAATTCATCCTTGTCACCCCATCCTGTGTTCAGCCAACTTCCAGACACATGAAAGAGGGCATCCTAGCCCCAGCCAAGGTGGCCCAAACCAGAAGAATTGTTTAGCTGTCTTGCTGAGTTGTGGGAAATGATAGATTTTTCTTCAATAAATTTTTCTTTTAAGCCTCTAAGTTTAAGGATGGTTTATTATATAGCAGAAACTAACTTGTACAATCTAAAAGAATGTTCTATTACCAAAAAGACCTACATTTTTTCAAAAATGTCTGTATCATAGAAGAAAAGAAAGACCAAAGAACTGCTCCAGGTTGGAGAAGAGTAAAGATGCGTGAAAATTAAATGTAGCACGTCATACTGGATTGTATGGTCTTGGACTAGGTGGGGGAAATGTTCTAAAAGACATTGATGGGGACAATCAAAAAAATTGGAATATGGGCGATAGAACAGATAATTGTGACAGTATCAATCTTCTTAAAGTTGGTAATTATATTGTGACTGTAAGAAAATATCTTTGCTCTTAGGAAATAAACACTGAAGTGTAATGAGGTAAAGTGACGTGATTTATGCAACCTACCCTCAGAGAAAAATAGCAATAATTATATTTTCTCTTAAAGAATAAGTAATAATAATAATGTGTATGAGAAAGAGTGAAAGGAGGGAGGGAGGAAGAGAGAGGGAGAGGAGGAGGAGGAGGAAAGTGGGAGGAAGAGAGAATTATAAAGCAGTTGGGGCAAATGTTAAAAATTGATCAGCCTGCATAGAGTTATATAAAGGTTTTTAATACTATTCTTGTATCTTTAAGTAATATTTTTAAAAAGGGGAAAGGAAAAACTCAACAATTGAAGAAATAAAATATTAACTGATGTAGCTTTCTTCAGAAACACCTAACAACATTATCTCAATACATTTGTTGTAGGCCAAAGCCAAGATAGGTATTTATATAGACATCAGATCTGGGGGCTTATGATTGAAATGGGAAATGGAGGATGCTAGAATCTTGCTCATTTTATGCCCAAGACACGTGGAGGTCACATGGAGGTCTTTAAGAGGTAGTGAAGAGGCTGAGGGAGAGGGGGCAGAACATGTGGATTTTTGTCTTCTTTCTGCCACAACTATCTTTAAGTTTTAAAGCAAGTTATTCAACTCTCTTGGCCTCAGTTTTCTTTATAGATTACATGGGAAAGTAATCTCTCAAGGGTCCTACTAATGCTAACATTTACAAAATACTTATAAAATGAAGCCAAATGTGTTGATCAGTGACTTCAAATGTTGTAATCTCAGTGACCCTTTGTTACTATGTAATAACTACACCAGCCATGTATTTATGGTTGTAGATAGGTGCCTCATTACGTATATAGAAGTATAGTGGGCATGGGCTTGTGTTATTGTGTGGTTCCCCCTGTAGAAGCTAGGCTATCTGGGATGATATTAGCAGAGAATGACTTTTACATGATCATGATGTTGGAGGGCCTCATTGCTGGTCAGGGTAAGTGATATAGATTGCAAGGACTGGCATTAGCCAGTATCAACACCTTCTTCTCCCTCTCAGTAAACAAACATACATATAACCCTAGCTCCCCAAAATGACACAGAAGAATCACAATGACAGAAATGACAGGGTGGCATATAGAACAGAGAGACACATTATAATCTGGAAGACATGTAGTGGAGTGCCCATAGGAGAGATTGTATTTTTAGCAGCATTAAAACTTAGCCCAAATAAGAATACCAATGTCACTGTGTAACAGTGTCTTGGACCCTTTTGTTATTGTCAGGGATTTGGGATACATAACGCAAAATGGCATTTTTTAGAAAAGTGGTAGATATCTCTGGTTCTTGGTACTCTGCAGCCTTATTATGCATCCTAACCATCTCACCTCCCTCTTCATGGCTTGCTTTCACATTTCTCTCCCCCTGATCCTTTTTGCACCCCACCCCTCTTCAAAGGCGGGTGGCACTCAGGAGCAATATTTAAACACTTTGAGAGTCTCTCAAGGGAAGGATGCTATTTGTAAAAACCCTTATTGTTATAAGTACAGCTTAATGCCTTCTCACACACTGAGTGCACTTTGTCGCCAGGCACCCAGCCCCATTTCAAAAGAGGACACTACCTGCATCCCACAAGCTCCTGTCACTCTATTCCTAGTCGACAGTTCCCTCTGAAGGTAGCCATCATTCTGACTTCTCGTAGCATATAAATTTTGTCTGCTTGGAACTATAATTTATTTGCACATGACTTTTATGGCCAAAACACCTTCCATGCCATCTTACATGAAGCTTATACCGCTTCTGAAGACGCTGAGGTTTAGAACGGTTAAGTAAACTGTGCAAGTCCCGTATTATTTGGATTAGAGCAGAGATTGGAACCCAGCCTGATTTGACTTCAAAGCCTGTTGTTATTTGAAATGATACCTTACCATATAAGCTTACCGTACATCTGATCTCAGATTTAGAGCTATGCCAGACTATTTTCATACAATTTAATGATAAATGGTAGTTTCTTTCCAAGCAGTGCTCTTTATTTTATTGATAACATTTCTAGCTATAAAAATCTTTTAATGTGTGTATTATCTAGAAATGCTGGGGGGAAAAAAAAGAATGCAAAATGGCAGAGATCTGTGTTCTCTCTGTTCCCAGGTGAGGCAGAGATGCTGCTTGTTTCCCCCAAATTTGAGCTCCCTTATTGTAGTGTTGAGTGGGTGCTGGCAAACCAGAATCTATGCTTCTGATCTTGTTTGTATCTATTAGAACCACATGACAAATTCTCACCACAGAAATTTATGTGATAGTGATGTGTGTCATCTCCAGGCATAAATGGTTCAAAGCTGGTATTCCTCTTTCTCCCTGTCTTTTTCTGCATAACAGACAGACATAGACAATTCAATGTGGGCCTTTAAGTCCATGGTGATAATGAAGCCATCAAGGGAGTCTGAGTCCCAAATCATAGCTTGAAAGAGATGAAAGTTACCTGCGCATCAGGAATGCCCATTGGACTTTGCAGGAGTGAAGAACAATAAACTTGTGTTGTGCTAAACCTCTGAGATTTGGGGGCTTGTCTGTTACAGCAGCTATTATTACCTGAGGGCTTCCCAGCTGGTGCTAGCGGTAAAGAACCCACCTGCCAATGTAGGAGACAGGAGAGACACGGGTTCCATCCCTGGGTCAGGAAGGTCCCCTGGAGAAGGGCATGGCAAGCCACTCCAGTATTCTTGCCTAGAGAATCCCATGGACAGAGGAGCCCTGTGGGTGGACTATAGTCCATAGGGTTGCAAAGAGTTGGATACAACTAAAGTGACTTAACACACACACACACAGTTACCTCAAATAATACACATGGGACATCTCCAGGTTCAACTCACCATTTCCTCCTACTTCCATCATTGGGATTCTGGTACTTTTTTCGTGTCTAAAACCCTAAAGACTTAATTCCCTGCCTTTTCTTACTGGCTAGAATCATAGAAAGTAAACGCCATGCTCTTGTAGGGCCCTGATCTGATTATCTTTGTGAATCATCTTAAGCCCCATTATTTATTGCGCGTGCTGTGACAATGTGATGTAATTGAATGTAATTTAGCCTTTGAACCTCTTTGTTCTTTGTGAAGAAAGCCATTATAGAATGAAAAAAAAGGCTTTTTCAGTGGCAACAATAGAAAACTTCGTGGAACCTTTTTTCATGTATAGCCGTGAATTTGTACAGCTCTTTTATGCTTTTCAAACCTCAGCCCTCACAGAAGCTTTGTGACATGGGACGGGCAGCTTTTATTATCTCCAGTGGGCAGTTGAAGAAAATGAAGTGCAGAGAGGTTCAGTCATGCTGAACTAGAAACCAGACTAGTGACTGCAGTCCACTGTCCTTTTGACTCCTCTCTGATGCCCTTATGTCTGTGTCAGGAGTCAGAGAATTGTGGCAGGACCTACCGAACCTCATTATGATCGGCTATTATTACATTTAAGATTCTTCAGTCTAGGTCTGAAGAATTAGTAATTTAAAGAAATCAGTTTCCTAATAATTTCTTTACTGTTGACTTCTTGTGGGTTAATTTTACATGTTAGTTCGCAAAGCCTTATTAGACTATCACAGGGCTGTGTTGTACAGCATTGTGGATGGATCACAATATAACCATATCTGGCAGCTCATATGGTCATAACAATGACAATACTCTTGTCACAAGATCTGGGTAAGGATTTTGGCACATTTTAAGTACAGATCTGAGCCCTCTATCTATAGATGTAAGCCCTTCCTCTTTTCTTCTCCTTTAAGACTGGGAAAGTAGCAAGTTTCCCCAATTCTGATGCTCACTAACTCTTTCTGCTGCCCTTTTTTCTTTTTTCCTCCCAGTTTTATTGACATGAGGTTGACATACAGCACTGTATAGGTTTAAGATGTACAGTGTAATGATTTAACGTATATCATGAAATGATTACAAGTTTAGTGACCACCCATCATCTCATACAAAATTAAAGAAATAGAAACTTTTTTTCTTGTGATCAAAATTCATAGAATTTACCCTTAAGAACTTTCATATGTAACAGTAGTGTTAATTATATTTACCAAGTTGTTTATCACACTTAGTATTTATTTATCTTATTACTAAAGTTTGTGCTTTTTGACTGCCTTTTATCCAGTCCCGCCTACACTGCCTACCCATTTTTCTTACTTCCAGATTCACTCTGGCTGCCTGCTATAAAGTCTCATGTGAATATTGCTTCCTTGGCTTGTCTGTCCACCAAGATTTGTCCTTTTTTCTGCTGACTTCTCTTCCTTATAGGTACAATTTCTTTGCAAGGCCTTCCCACTTCACGTGATTTTCAAGTTAATTGACCAAACCATGAGGATTTTAATTCTCATGAGGTGCCATCCCATCACTGGTTTTCTGTCACATGCCTCTTGTATATAATGCCTTCCCTCATCTGACCTACTCTTCCTACTCCTGCTTGAGCCTTACTTTCTATAATCAGAGTTTCTGCAGCCCTTCTCATATTCCTGTCCTCTAAACACTGCCGTGGGATGCTGCAGAAGAGCCCTGATGAAGGGACCAGAAGTCCTGGATCTACTCTGACACTTCCAAGGACTTTGTAGCCCTGGGCAAGTCACATATCGCTTCTGAGCCTCAGTTCCCATTTCTATAAAATGAGGGCATTTGGCTGATAACCTCAAAGTTCCTTTCCAGAAAGAAATTCTCTGAATTTAGGCTTGATTTACACTGGTGGGATCCAGCCAATTTTGGGGCTCATGCCCTGTTTCGTTTTCTATAAACACCAGAGCAGATTCAGAAAGTCTTGGTTCATTTCCTAGCAGTAAGTACCTAAGGATTCAAATCAGTTGAGCTCTTTGGGGAATAATTTGTCATGCATTCAATCTTTCTTCAGCATGCATTTATTGAATGTATTAGTTATCTATTGCTGCACAATAAATGTCCTTAGAATGTAGCAACTTAATACAACTGACATATATTTTTGCCCAGTTTCTGTGGATGAGGAATCTATACGGGGCTTAACTGGGTCCCCTGGCTCAGAGTCTCTTATAAAGCTGGAAGAAAAGTGTCAGCCAGGACTACAATCAACTCAAGGCTCAAACAGTGGAGGATTTGTTCCCAAGACCATTTATATGATTATTGACAGCCTTCAGTTTCTTATGGGCCTCATAGGGTCTGAAGGGATTCAGTTTCTTGCTGGGTGTTGACCAGAGACCTCCCTCAGTTCCTTGCCACATAAGCCTTTCCGTAGGGCAGTTCACAACATGGAGCTGGCTTCTTCAGAGCAAGTAAATAATAAGAGGAGAGAGAGCAAGACAGAAATCACAATCTTTTGTAACCTGACCCCAGAAGTGACATCCTGTCCCTTTTGCCATATTTAATTTATTAGTGGAGACCAGCAAAGAGCTGTCTGCTTTTTCCATTGAGTTGTGAACTAGTTGAAAAGTCAGACAGATAGGTAAGGCAGATGGGAAGGCCAAATGGAGACATCTTTTGCTTAATACTGGTTTTCTGTTAGTTAAATTATATGTTCTGCATACAAATTCTAAAGGAGCCCTTTCCCAATTATTTTAAGTGGGAAAAAAATATTATGTATTACAAATCAACCCATGCCCCCAACCAACTAAAGCACATTAAAATGCCCGTATGTAAAGAGCAAACTGTCATATCAGGAGGTAAAATGCTTAGAACATGGCTTCCTTGACGCCAGTAGTTAATATGATTGTTAACAAGCAGTTGCTTTGTCACAGTCACCTCTAGTGCCAGCAACATCCTAGCCCTCTGTTGACACTGTGGAGAATGTCACAGTGTCTCTGCATGCTTCTGATTCATCCAAACTTGATTTATTCTAAATGCCAATTGTATTAGGAGTGAAACTTGAGAATGTTTCTCACACACACTTTTGTTCAAAAGGTTGTATTGATTTTTAAGGCATAAATGTAATTTTTTAACACAACCCTCATTCCTCTGTGAAGTATTCAGGTGAATTTTGGATATTAATAACCAAGATACATTTTCCTGAGAAAACATTAACCAAAGATACATTCTGTGTGGTATCTACCTGTGTCACTTTTTTTTGCAAATAGTGTTGATATTAGAAAATGTGATTTACATCTGTGGGTGAGCAGGCTGTAAAACTCTGCTCTGTAGAATTATTCAGACTTATCTTTTGAGTCATACATCATGCTGAAGAACCGTGGGCTTTCCCTAAAGGGAAATGTTGAAAACATTTCCTTTATGGGAAACATTTCCATTATGTTGAAAGCATATGGCAAGACCAGAGCACAACATGTAATTTTGGAAGATCAGCCATTCCCCAAGAGAAAGGAGAGGGGAGCGGGCAGGAAAACACTTTCAAACTTCCCACTCAGATTCAGTCACTTTTCCAGGAAGGAGCTGAGAGGCCAGAAGAAATACGCCAGTAAGTTCTCTCCACATGTAAAGAAAGCCCCTGAGTTTGGGAGACAAGACCCTTGCTACAAATCCTATAGTTCTAACACTTTACAAACATGAATCTTACAGTGGTGTTGCAAATCAGGTGTTGCTATCATTATTGCCATTACAGATCGGGAACCTGAGACTGTAAGAGATTAAGCAACACATCAAAGGACCTGGGACAAAAAGGGACAGAGAATGACACATTTGAGACTTGAACCCAGTCCTATCCAATGCTAAATTCTATAGCCATAGTGTAATAATACTGTATTATTTTGCATACAATATTTAAATCTTGATTGTAAACAAAACTGAAATGTTGCTGAATTTTTAGCTGATAACATGGTGAATTTAGACAAATTTTAAGTAGTAAAAAATTGTATCTGCATTTCTAGGATCAATTTTGTTTATGTCTTTGTCTAGGCCAGAAGTTTTCCTCCTTTGCTTAGGTTATGTTCAGCAGTAGATGAATCTTATCATGTTACAACAGAAATTTTTAATTTAAAAACTTTAGAGATCACCTCTCTTTCATCTTTGTCTGATCTCCTTTATACTCTGCAGCCGAAATTATGTTCTGAAATGCAAAATCAATCTTGTTCCTCCCCTGCTTAAAACCTTATAATGGCATACCATTACTTATAAGAGAAATCCCAAGGTCCTTAACCAGGCATGCAACTTTATATTTTTCATCATTGCTTTTTTTTTTCTAGACTTATTTCTCATTCCCATTCCAGAATAAGAGCCAGCCAATTTAAGTAATCTGCAGCTGGCATAGTTTCTCTGTGAAGGAGGATGTGGGACACTAATAGTGAACACTGAATAATTTAGTAAAACTATAACCGTAGAATCAGATCCCCAAAAGGTCTCAAATACAGCTCCAGCTTGCCCACTAAAATATTCATACTTAGTTAAGACTGTTTCTTAAAAATCCAGTCCTCAGTCTTCAGTTTCAAGGCTTTTATTGTGTTTAGAAGTGACCATATGCTCCCAGCAAAACATCGAATTGTGTGTTTGTCCAACTAAATGGGAAAGGTGAATGTCATTGTTGGATTCTGAGTAGTTTGGAAGGCAAAGAAGCTGAGAATATATAGCTGGAATCAAGAAAAAATCATATCCTCAGTGGGACCAGAAAGGAAAGTGGGACTATTAAGTCAACCTTAATTCATTTTTAATCTGAGGTTTAGAGTTCTATTACCCCTGCAGTCAACCCACAAACTGGATAGAGCCAGGACACAGTAACTTACGGTTGATATGTAGCCTGGTATTGTCTTGCCACTTCATTAACAGCTTGTTAAACCAGTCACCAAAGCCAATAAGAAAATTCCTGGTAAGAGGGAACCGATAAGAGCACCATGTATTGAGCATATTGAATGTCACTTTGATATCTCCCAGAATTCACTAACAGACTTTTTTTTATAACCTGTCTTGATATGTGATGTTCTGATATTTGTATTCTGCAGACTCTTACATATGAGCCCATTTTAATGACACTGGAGAGCAAAAAAGGGAAAAAAATATAGATCCAGCCAAAGCTTTCTTGAGATCAATACCATAATTACATTTTAGACCCTCCAGGTATTAATCTCTTTTCTTTCAGAAAAGCAATTCCATTTTCCTAGCATTGGTCTTTTAGAAATATTACTGCTTCTTCATGGCTCTGTTGAATTTTTTTCCCCTTGAGGGAGAAGGAAAAGCAAGCTTTTCTTTTCACTCTCTTTGCTCCTATAGCCCTTCTCTTTTTTAAATTGAATGTTAATTCACGCTCTAAAAACACCATGCACAGAGAAAGGGCTAATGTGACAATATTTTATAATATCAACAGCTTGAACATAAGCTGTTTTCAGTGCTTTCTGACACTCCTTGATTTCATTATTTTATTTAGCAAATGCTGTTTTTTCCTCTAAAAATAATGCTAATATTATTTGTTAAGCACTTGTTATGGGCTAATGGTTTTTCTAAACACTTGACGTGAATCAACAAATTTAAATCCCATTAGAACTCATGAAATAAGTATTGTTTTCACATTAGAACTCCAACACACGTAGAGTTTAAAACTTTTGCCCAAAGGCTCACAGCTAGTAAAGGTAGAACTAAGATTTGATCCCAGACAGTCTCACTCTAGCACCTGCATGCCCAACCACTAAGCTATATCTGGCTGAATCTGTATGTACCTTACACTGCTACATGCACAGAAGGTTGTAAAAAATTAAACACAATTGGTGCATATACTGGGTTGAGTAGTGTTTCCCCCAAATTCATGTCTACTCAGAACCTCAGATTTTGACCTTGTTTTGAAATGGGATCTTTGTAGATATAATTAGTTAAGATGAGGTCATACTGACCTATACTCTGAAAACTATAAAGCACTGATGAAGAAAATGGAAAAGAATGTAAAGAAATGGAAAGACATCCTGTACTGTTGGATTAGAAGAATTAATATTGCTAAAATGGCCATACTACCCAAAGCAATCTACAGATGTAATATACTCCCTGTCAAAATACCCATGACATTTTTCAGAAAACTACAACAAATAATTTTTTTAAATATATGGAATCACAGAAGGCTCTAACTTGCCAAAGCAATCTTGAGGAAAAAGAAGAAAGCTGGAGGTATTATCTGTCCTGACTTCAGATTATACTACAAAGCTATAGTAATCAAAGCAGTATGGTACTGGCACAAAAACAGACTTATAGATTAGTGGAACAGAATAGAGAACCCAGAAGTAAACCCAGGCATATAATCTACTACACTGGGGAAAAGACAATTTCTTCATTTGTGCTGCTGGGAAAACCAGACAGCTACCCATAAAAGAATGAAATTCCAACATTCTCTCACACCACATACAAAAATAAACTAAAAATGGATTAAAGACCTAAATATAAGACTGGAAATGATAAAATTCCTAGAATATAACATAGGCAGAACACTCTTTGACATAAGTTATAGCAATATTTTGTGGAACTATCTCCTAAGGCCAAAGAAATAAAAGCAAGATCAAATAAACAAATGGGACCTAATTAAACTTAAAGGCTTTTTCACAGCAGAGGATACCACTGATGAAACAAAAAGACAACTTATGGAATGGGAGAAAATATTTGCAAATGATATGACCTATAGGAGGTTAATATTCAAAATATATAAACAGCTCATACAACTCAACATCAAAAAAACAAACAACCCAATCAAGAAAAATAATAAATGGGCCAAAGACCTGAATGGGCATTTTTCAAAGAATACATACAAATGGATAACAGGCACATGAAAAGATGTTCAACATTGCTAATTATTAGAGAAATGCACATCAAAACCACAATGAGATATCACCTCATACCTGTGAGAACGGCTGTCATCAAAAATAACATATGTTGGTGAGGATGTGGAGAAAGGGAACTCTTGTACACTGAATGGAAATTGATGCAGCCAATGGAAAACAATATGGATGTTGCTCAAAAAAACTAAAAACAGAACTACCATATATCTGAAAAAAAATGAAAACACTATTTTGAAAAGATGCATGCCCCTCCGCAGTGTTCCTAGTGGCATTATTTACAGTTGCCAAGATATGGAAACAGTCTAAGTGTCCACCAACAGATGAATGGATAAAGAAGATGTGGTATGTATACACACACACACACACACACACACACACACAGTAGATTACTACTCACCCATAAAAAGGAATGAAATTCTGCCGTTTGTAGCAACATGGGTGGACCTGAGAATATTATGCTTAATGAAATATCAAACACCATATGATATCAGGTTATGTGTGGAATATATGGAATATATGATATCAGGTTATGCGTGGATATGTGTGGATATCAAATTATGTGTGGAATTTAAAAAATAAATGGATATGTATGTAGCAAAACAGAAACAGAGTCACAGATACAGAAAACAAAGTAATGGTTATCAGTGGGGAGAGGATGAGGGGAAGGGAAATATAGGGATATAGGATTAAGAGATACAGACTACTATGTATAAAATAGATAAGCAACACAGATATGTTGTACAGCACAGGGAATTCTAGCTGTTATTTTGTAGTAACTTTTAATGGAGTATACCTATAAAAGTATGGAATCACTATGCTGTACACTTGAAAGTAACATAATATTATAAGTTGACTATAATTTGATTTTTTTTAAAAAAAGATGAGCTCA
>SJYA01003372.1:824732-851987 GCA_006410615.1 Neotragus moschatus
GATTGAGGTGGCCCCTGTACAGTGTTCTCATAAGCAGACAGAGTTTTGGAGAGAGAGAGAGATGCAGAGGTAAGATAGCCATATGAAGATGCAGGCAGAAATTGGAATGATGCAGTTACAAGCCAAGGACTACCAAGGATTGCCAGTCACCAGAAGCCATGAGGCAAGGAGGGATTCTTCCCTAGAACCTTCAGAAGAAATGTGGCTCTGTTCATACCTGGATTTCATGTTTCTGGCCTCCAGAATTGTGAGAGAATAAATTTCTCTCTTAATAAATTAAGCCACCTAGTTTGTGATAATTTGTTATAGCATCCCTGGGAAATAATATAGTGCCCTTGAAAGTCTCAGAGACTGTAGGGGAAATGGATCAGGAAATAATTTTCAATGACATGATGAAATCTGCCAAAAATAAATATACTATACCCATCATGATAATTGTATATATAATTGTATATAAATGTATATCAAGATCATTTTTATATTGAAGATGCAAAATAACATGACTAAGAGCACAGATTATGCAGAAAGAGTGACTGAATTTGAATCTCGGCTATGACATTTCATTTATAAACTTTGTGCTCTTGGCAAGTTACTTTATCTCCCTGTGCCCTACTTTCCACATCCCTAAAAGTTTTCAGATGCTTTTGACACCTGTGGTTTCATTTTAGTCTCACAGCATCCTTGAAAGGTGGGCATGTGAGGCAGATATCACCATCATCATTCTGCAGACATTGCCTAGTGTCATATGCTAAAACATAGTGTTGTTTTCATTGCTTTATCCCTAGAATGATAGTGGCAGTGATGATGATGATTGTCATGCACAACATGCACAGATCAGGCTAGGATCTCTGATGGGAAAACATTCTTCTCTAGTTTACAGGAGAATGAACTGAGGCTATGAGAGAAACTTACCCAAGGCTACCATGCCTGTGATCACAGGAAGATCTGGCAGAATTTTTTATGAAAGCAATTTGTAAACTGTCCTGGTGCTGCAAAAATGTTAGTTAAATATAGCAAAAGTCCTAATAACTTCCTTCCACTGAACCTGGTATCCCAACTAAAACATTTTCAACACTTCAATCAGGAAAATAGTCTCCTCTCTGTATTAGGTCAAAGTGAAACAATAAGAATTCTATTTCCCCCTTTTACCAAAGATGTTTGTTCAGACTGTCTATAGAAAGGGTCTTTTCACTTTTAGTCAGGCTTTTTGATGTTTACATGATAATTTAAAATTGTAAAAGTTACAGTAGAACACACAAGAATAGATTTCATTCACAGGTGATAGATTCTGAATAATGCCCTAAGTGAAATAACATATTCATTAAAAGTACATATAGAGGGAAATTAGAATTACTATTTATTCAGGTACCAATTAATTTAGCTCTTACCTACAGTTGTATAAGTAGATATTATTATGTTATATATATTTTACAATATCTTCAGTACTGTGACTTAGAGACATTAAAACTTTGCCAAAGGTCACCCTGACAAAAATGAGACAAAGGGAGAATTTGAACTCAGTTCTCACTCCACAAACTATGCCTTTACAACTATGCTACCTGCCTTCCAAAAGAATGGGTAAATAATTACATAGAGGTAAAATCATTTGAAGGAGAAAAAGTTCCAATTCTGTTTCTACCTGGGATACATGGAAAAAGCTGGGGGGATATTTAGAAAGGAACCAAGATAGTATTCAGGGGATTGTGCTTTCTGAGCCCAAAGTTATACCTATATGCTGTGTGATATGAGGCATGGCACTAATGGTATGTGTCTTGGTCATTTCCAGTTCAGTTCAGTTCAGTCACTCAGTCATATCCCATAGACTACAGCATGCCAGGCTTCCCTGTCCATCACCAACTCCTGGAGCCTACTCAAACCCATGTCCATTGAGTCATTGATGCCATACAGCCACCTCATCCTCTGTCATCCCCTTTTCCTCCTGTCTTTAATCTTTCCCAGGATCAGAGTCTTTTCCAATGAGTCAGTTCTTCGCATCAGGTGGCCAAAGTATTGGAGCTTCAGCTTCAGCATCAGTCCTTCCAGTGAATATTCAGGATTGATTTCCTGCTGGAAGCCAGCACGGGAAATCCCACCCATGACAAAGGTCATGAGGAAGAGGCCTGACAGGCAAAGGCGAGTCAGGACTCGAGGGACCCCCTGGACCTGCTCGAGCATCTACCCCTAAACCAGAATTTGCCTGTCCTGCTATTTTTTACTAACTCCTCTGTTACCAACGAGAGGCTATCCCCGACCACCTTTCTCTGAAGAAAATTAACTTAGAGCTCTAGTTAATAAGTCTCTTGGAGTGTTTCAATTCAGACCCCTCTGACAGCTTTCTAACTTGCCTGACAGGTTTATCCAGACTTTACAACTACCCATGTGATTGTTTACAGCCTCCCAACCTCGAGAGGTACAGGAAGCTTAAAACATTCTAGGAATGTAGAGCCTTTCAAGGAGTTAAAAATCATTAGAATAGAACTGGTTATGGGTTTCATTGGTGAGCCAATACTTACTGCCAAGTTTTCATATCTTTTATTTGTCGATATAGTTGGTATATAGAGAAAACAGGTAGTAGCCCTGGTATTAACAACATTAGATCTTTGAGTTAAGTACTTTCTTTGTTATAACCCACTGCACCTTTGTTCTATAGGAATGTGACTTTATTTAGTACTTTGAGGGTGATGCAGATTAAAGAAAAAACACTTCAAGGGAAAATGAGTTTTCTGGTTGGTTAACATTTGTCAAGGAAAAGAGCCATAAAATGTTAACAGGCCTCTTGGCCAGAAGATAATGTAAATCACCTGAGACCTTTTGTATACGGAAAGGTATGCAGAAAGAAAGCCTAGTCTCGATAAGGATCAGGACTGCTGCCCCTGCATGACTCTATATTCTCCATTATTCTCTATGTACAACTTAGGATGTATAAGTTCCCTTTGAAAATAAAGTTGCGGATCTTGCACAAGCTTGGCCTCCCCATGTCGTACTTTCTTTATCTCTTTATCTCTTTTTCAGGCTAATTCCCTGGAGTGCAGGGGTCCTCTGAGTTCACTTTCCTGCTTGGGCTTCTATGACCCACTTGAGAAGGTGCCCAAGGTGGGGGTACCTTCTGCTATTCAAGAGGGTGCCTGTGGCCTACGTGAACAGTGCAAGTCCTTTGTCCAAGGCTTTACTGGCTTTCTGCGTAAACCAAGGAATATCAGCCTCTTTTCTCTCCTCTATTCTCTTAACTGCAAACTCTTTCCTTATCTCTCTCTATATCTATATATCTCTCTCACCACACCATCCACGATTCAGATATACTGGATCCAACTGGGGCTGGTCCCTGGTAATTTCCCTCAGGATTGACTGGTTGGATCACCTTGCAATCCAAGGGACTCTCAAGAGTCTTCTCCAACACCACAGTTCAAAAGCATCAATTCTGTGGCACTCACCTTTCTTTACAGTCCAACTATCACATCCATACACTGCTACTGGGAAAACCATAGCTTTGACTAGAGAGACCTTTGTTGGCAAAGTAATGTCTCTGCTTTTTAATATGGTGTCTAAGTTGGTCGTAACTTTTCTTCCAAGGAGCAAGGGTCTTTTAATTTCATGGCTGCATTCACCATCTGCAGTGATCTTGGTGCCCCTCAAATAAAGCCTGTCACTGTTTCCATTGTTTCCCCATCTATTTGCCATGAAGTGATGGGATTAGATGCCTTGATCTTAGTTTTCTGAATGTTGAGTTTTAAGCCAACTTTTTCACTCTCTTCTTTCACTTTCATCAAGAGGCTCTTTAGTTCCTCTTTGCTTTCTGCCATAAGGGTGGTGTCATCTGCATATCTGAGGTTACTGATATTTCTCCTGGCAATCTTGATGCCAGCTTGTGCTTCATCCAGTCCAGTGTTTCTCATGATGTACTCTGCATATAAGTTAAATAAGCAGGATGACAATATACAGCCTGGATGTGGATGTACTCCTTGCCTAATTTGGAACCAATCTGTTGTTCCATGTCCAATTCTAACTATTGCTTCTTACCTGCATACAGATTCCTTAGGAGGCAGGTCAGTTGGTCTGGTATTACCATCTCTTTAAGAATTTTCCACAGTTTGTTGTGACCCACACAGTCAAAGGCTTTGGCATAGTAAACAAAGTAAGAAGTTGATGTTTTTCTGGAGCTCTCTTGCTTTTTCAATGATTCAACAGATGTTGGCAATTTGATCTCTGGTTCCTCTGTCTTTTCTAAATCTAGCTTGAACATCTGGAAGTTCATGGTTTACGTATTGTTGAAGCCTCCATTTGTTTACATAATGTCTTTGTTTTCATACCATAAGAGCTGCTGCTAAGTCGCTTCAGTTGTGTCTGACTCTGCGTGACTCCATAGGCGGCAGCCCACCAGGCTCCCCTGTCCCTGGGATTCTCCAGGCAAGAACACTGGAGTGAGTTGCCATTTCTTTCTCCAATGCATGAACGTGAAAAGTGAAAGTGAAGTCATTCAGTAGTGTCTGACTCTTAGCGACCCCATGGACTGCAGCCTACCAGGCTCCTCCATCCGTAGGATTTTCCAGGCAAGAGTACTGGAGTGGGGTCCCATTGCCTTCTCCATAAGAGCAGGGTTGAGTAATTTTAGCAGAGACGGTGTGGCCTACAAAGCCTAACCATTTTACTATCTGGCCTTAAAAAGTTTGACCACTCCTGGTTTAGGGAAAGAGTGCCAGGCAGAAGAAATAGCACCAGCAAAGGCTCTGAGGTAGAAGTGTGGTTGGCATGTTTAAGCACTGGGCACTATTCCTGGAGGGAGGGGGTGGAAAAGGGATGAGGTGGGGGTCAGATTGGAAGAGGGTTGGCGGGGGAGGTCAGATCTTGTGGCCACAGTGAAGGTTCTGACTTATTCTCTGAGTAGGATGGGATGCCATTGGAGGTTAAATGTAGAGTGACATGATCTGATTTATGCCTGGAAAGGAGCTTTCTTGCTACTGTCTTCCTTTTATTTCTTCTGCCTTTCTTACTACCCTGCCCGTAAAGCCTTCTCCTCAGACATTAGGGCTAGCTTAAGAAATGGAAGGGATACAGCCTTGGTTAGTTCTAACCCTTGCATGTGAGCTCTTGATTCTATCATTTTTGAGGACCAGGAACTTCTGACGAGACTTCAGTGTGTGTGAGGACTGACCGAGCTGTCTACTCCATGACCAGTCCTACTGGGAAAAGGCTGGTGTAGCACGCACTTCACAAAGAGCACCCCAGAGTGTTGCTCTCCTCTTTGAAGACACGTTCACCTATTTATGAATCATTTATGCCAAATTAATAATGAAAATTCTTCAAGAGATAGAAATACCAGACCACCTGACCTGCCTCTTGAGAAACCTATATGCAGGTCAGGAAGCAACAGTTAGAACTGGCCATGGAACAACAGACTGGTTCCAAATAGGAAAAGGAGTACGTCAAGGCTGTATGTTGTCACCCTTCTTATTTAACTTACATGCAGAGTANGGAGATCCAACCAGTCCATTCTAAAGCTCAGCCCTGGATTACTTTGAAAGGAATGATGCTAAAGCTGAACCTTCAGTACTTTGGCCACCTCGTGCGAACAGTTGACTCATTGGAAAAGACTCTGATGCTGGGAGGGGCTGGGAGGGATTTGGGGCAGGAGAAGAAGGGGATGACAGAGGCTGAGATGGCTGGATGGCATCACCGACTCGATGGGCATGAGTTTGAGTGAACTCCAGGAGTTGGTGATGGACAGGGAGGCCTGGCGTGCTGCAATTCATGGGATAACAGAGTCGGACATGACTGAGTGACTGAACTGAACTGAACTGAGTAATGAACTTTCTAAATTCTGGCTCATGGTCCAAAAATACCTAATACACACTTACCCTCACCTTGGAGGAAGCTGAATTAGTTACTATTTTTGAGATGCATTTTCAACAAAGTAGTAATATTGCATCTTTTCTTTAGTGAGGACATGTGTGACACTGTGAAGGTCATTTCCCCTCCTTCAAAAATGGGAATAAATAACTTCTAAACTAAATTCCATTGGTCTTTTTTTCAACTCCAGTGTTTTGGATCATTCAGTAACATAAGACATATACTCTCGGTGAATATGTTCTTAATACTATATGCACCATTTGAACTATTAGGCATTTTCAACAGAAATATTGTATGCTGTCCTTTACCAATTTATTTTGTTATCCATGAGTGTGGGTCATTGGACAATGACTTTTTACTTTCCAGGCTTTTATTTTCTTAGACAGTGTGGTCTCCAGTGGATCTTCCAAACCTAGGGATCGAACCCAGGTCTCCTGCGTTGCAGGCAGATTCTTTACCAGTTGAGCCACAAAGGAAGCCCTTGGATATAGTTAAAGGAAATAGTCTGAGGAGTTAAGAAATAAACATGGCAGATGATCAACCTCTAATATGATAGATGACTTGAGTAAGGTATATGATTCATGGAGCTTCTGTTTATTTATCAGTGCTTTGTGATCTGGCTACCTTGAATTATTATTAGAATTGAATGCTGTTGTAGACATAAAAGAGTGTTAATATGTTGAAAACACTATATGAATATGAAGTTGTGATGCTATTTTCTACTTTGTGATCTGTGAAGAGCGTACATTACTTGAATCATTCAGTCTATACTGAAGAAAAGAAAAAAGCCAAACCCAAACTGGTGAAAAGAAGAAAAAGTTTAACGCAGAAGTTAAAAGTAATTTAAAAAGAGCATTTGGCAGATATATGGCTTATATTCATCTAACAAATTGGCTTCAGGCTTAAACTAGGAGATGCGAAAGTCCTAAAAAATATCCTGAAGTGTTTTTTTTTTCTTTTTCCAAAGTGGTGAGTCATATGATATGGAATTTTATGTTGTGTTTTGGTTAGAACCTACTTATTTGATACTAAAGGAGTAAGCAAAATGTAAAGTGACATTCATTTAACCTTTATTGGAAAATTTGCTTTCAGAATTGGACAGGGTTTTTCCACTGGAATAGATGCAGCATGTGTGTGTAGGCTCCGTTATGTCCGGCTCTGCGGCACCGTAGACTGTACCCTGCCAGGCTTCTCTGTCCATAGATGAGGAGCTTAGTGCTAATACTGTCTGGAAGGATTTTAAAAAATCAACAGCCAGTCTGGTTTGTAGAATCTGTTTTGGACCAAGGTGTTGGAGAGTGCCATAAAGAGTCTTAAGTCTTGAATCATCTCGATCTGTTCTTAAAACCAAGTGGTAGGAATTGAAAAATGTTTAAAAGTCAAATCCCCAAGTAATCCATTATTTGAAAAGTGGTAGCAGTAGTTGGTTACTTCGCATTGCTTAACTGGAAAAAAAAAAACATGTGTAAACTTTGTCCAACAGGCACAGCATAGCCTTCTTCACCAACTTTTCCCTTAGTGATAGTAATAATACTCACTGAGCATTTCAGCTTTGGCAGGCAGTGCAGAAAACCCTTAGAAACATAACCATTTTCTTCCAGAAGCTTCCAGTCTAATGAAAACTAGTGGTAAATCCTTTTCCTCAGAGCCATGATTTTACTTTTGAACTATTTCCTTGTACTATTGTGAAAGAAAAAATGTCCTTAGTTCCTCCATTATTAAGGGAATTATGCATTTTGTCAGAATATGTGGTGCTTAAAATCATTCCCTTGAGATTTTATTTATAAAACTAAATTCAAGAGTGATTTCTAATAAAAGACAAATTCCATATGATGTAACTTATGGGTGGAATCTAAAATACAGCACAAATGAACCTATAGACCAAACAAAAACAGACTCACAGATATAGATAACAGATTTGTGGTTGCCAAGGAGGAGGGGAGGAGGGAGAGAGAAGAACTGGAAGTTTGAGGTTGGTAGATGCAAACTATTTTATATAGGGTGGATAAACAACAAGGTTCTAATGTATATATGTATAACTGAGTCACTTTGCTCTACATCAGAGATTGACACAATATTATAAATCGACTATATTTCAATTTTTTAAAAAGTTCTTCCCACTGCATGTGGGCTATAATTAGAGAAAAGTCAAGAACACTTCTTGCCATCTAGGATGTCTTTACCTACTTGTGTGGCTGGCAGATACATTTAGAGGTGAATATTTAAACATTTTTTTCTAATGTGGGGACTACACCCTCCCTCTGAAAATCATACAGTCAATATACACTTTGATTAGACATGATTGTTTAGCTTTGGATTTTCCACCAAGGTGCCTCCCCATCCCACCATATGTAGCCTCCGTGCTCTTCCTAGTACACGTATGGGGTCAGGCCCATCTTTGGGAGGCATTTTAAGCCTCAATTTTTCTACTTTTCCATGGGAGCAAGAGATCTGAGACCAACCAAAGACTTTGCCTTATTTGTTTGGGAAGGAGTAAGCAATAAGACAGAAATAGTGTTTTGGGAAAGAGGCAAAAAGCATGGCATTAATCTAGCCGAAGCTAGGAATTGTGTAGCTTCTTACCCAGTGTAGTACAATTCATAATAATAATACTAATTTTATTATTATCTGTTAGTTATTGAGAATTTACTATTTGCTAGACACCATGTTAATGGCTTTACTTGCATTTTTCTCAGTTTATCTTCTTAAGTCTCTGAAATGGGAGCTACTCAGAAAAATCAGGTAACTTATCCATGGTAACCCTGTTGATAGGTGGCTGAGCTAGTCTTTCTATCTCTAAAATTCATGCTTTTAGCTATCCTGCAATGTTCCTTTCTATGGAAATGATTCAATATTTGAATATGTTTAAAAGGCCATAAACATCAGCTTAGGAATCCACATCTTCCTGAAAATTTTATGATGGATATCTATAGTTAAGAAAAGGGCCTCCCTGGTGGCTCAGATGGTAAAGTGTCTGCCTGCAATGTGGGGGACCCAGGTTCGATTCCTGGGTCGGGAAGATTCCCCTGGAGAGGGAAATGGCAATCCACTCCAGCACTCTTGCCTGGAAAATCCCATGGACGGAGGAGCCTGATAGGCTACAGTCCATGGGGTTGCATTTAGAGTCGGACACAACTGAGCGACTTCACTTTATCTACAAGGGCCAAAATGAGTTACCTCTATTTCACTGGGGTTCTCGTTATTATTTTTCATCATGGAACTCTATTCCTGACAAAAGCAGGATGGATAGGTGGACAGGTTTATATTTTAAATTCCTTTTCAGTTTGGTATTTTATGATACCTAAGTGCTCTTGGAAGTGTTCTATATCTCATGTCCAGTATTAGCTTCTGCTTACAATGACTACTAATACTTCCTTATCTCCATTTCCCTGTTTCTACAATGAGAATGATGTATTTTTTCTTTCTTCATGGGGATAGTTTGAGCTACATTTTTATATTACAACAAAAGTATGATAGCTATGTAAGTACTTCAAGTTTATAAGGAAGGAAGACCAGAAGCAAAAATCTAAGCTACCATTCTCATCTAAATTATTTACATTGTAATGCAAAAGAGGAAAGACTTAGCTTCTGTGGCACACTTAGCTTTATTGAAATTGAACAAATATTTTTAATAACCCCTTTTACAGCACATGTAAAATTTAATTTTTTCATTATATTTTTTACAGGTTGTCTTTTATCTGAGTAAGCAAAAATACATCTTTTTTTTTTTTTTTTTTCTTACTTAAAACATGTAGCCAGGATTCAAACCACATAGCTCTGGTACCAAAAAGGAAACAGGTTATGAAAATCACAGTACAACTTTAAAATTCTTTAAATTAGTTAAAGATATTTTAAACAATATTCACTTGGATTGACAGTAGAAATCATGGGTCAGTTGACATTAAGATTAGTAGTTACACCTACAATGAAAGCAGAAATGGGAAGTTCAAGCTAATATGAGCTACATCGTTCAGGACACATCATCTTCATAAATACTGTGGCTGAGAGGCTGCAAGGGCTAAGTCACACTTGAGCACTTAATTGCACATAAATATAGGCAAAGCAGAAACAAAATGTGTGCTAATTTGGATCTAAAAGACAATGGGCATTCATTTTCAAGAGGGCATATGATCAAATCAATTTCACAATATACAATTCAAATCCCCAAATTGCATCTAGGAAAGAAAAAGAATATTAAAATGCACACTTACACAGACAATAAAGTAGAAACCTGTTCTTTGTGATTGGTATGTATTATCGTTGTTGTTTTCTTAATAAGTAGAAATTATTTATGACCACAAAAGGATTTCTCAGGTGAAACACTAATTACAGACATTGTAAAGAACATAGCTCAGGAGGCTGTTTTAAAAACAAGGCAGCATTTTCCTGAAAAAGTTTGGTCCTCAACTCACTATAGGCTAGTCACTATGGTCAGATGGTAAGCATTTTCCTTGTGTGTGTGTGTGTGTGTGTGTGTGTGTGTGTGTGCGCACACATGTGTTTAAACTATCTTTTCAGTACCAGAATTAGTCCAAATCAAACCAAAAAACAAATAGCCCTCAAGTACTTGACCTCGAATATCATGTCTAATTAATACATCATCTGAAAGAGCAATGCTAAAGACTATGAATGTAATTATGCTCACGTGATTCTGCAAAACCTTAATTTTGTGCAAACATTTTCCTTCATTGCCCGGATAACTTATCTTTATTCATGTAGGTGCCAGGAAACCCACCCCTATGGTCCTCCCTCCCCCTCCCTCAGTCTTCTCCTCTGTCAAAGTGATATAAAGATGTGTATAAGAGACAGCCACCAAGGTGCCTCCCCATCCCACCATATGTAGCCTCCGTGCTCTTCCTAGTACACGTATGGGGTCAGGCCCATCTTTGGGAGGCATTTTAAGCCTCAATTTTTCTACTTTTCCATGGGAGCAAGAGATCTGAGACCAACCAAAGACTTTGCCTTATTTGTTTGGGAAGGAGTAAGCAATAAGACAGAAATAGTGTTTTGGGAAAGAGGCAAAAAGCATGGCATTAATCTAGCCGAAGCTAGGAATTGTGTAGCTTCTTACCCAGTGTAGTACAATTCATAATAATAATACTAATTTTATTATTATCTGTTAGTTATTGAGAATTTACTATTTGCTAGACACCATGTTAATGGCTTTACTTGCATTTTTCTCAGTTTATCTTCTTAAGTCTCTGAAATGGGAGCTACTCAGAAAAATCAGGTAACTTATCCATGGTAACCCTGTTGATAGGTGGCTGAGCTAGTCTTTCTATCTCTAAAATTCATGCTTTTAGCTATCCTGCAATGTTCCTTTCTATGGAAATGATTCAATATTTGAATATGTTTAAAAGGCCATAAACATCAGCTTAGGAATCCACATCTTCCTGAAAATTTTATGATGGATATCTATAGTTAAGAAAAGGGCCTCCCTGGTGGCTCAGATGGTAAAGTGTCTGCCTGCAATGTGGGGGACCCAGGTTCGATTCCTGGGTCGGGAAGATTCCCCTGGAGAGGGAAATGGCAATCCACTCCAGCACTCTTGCCTGGAAAATCCCATGGACGGAGGAGCCTGATAGGCTACAGTCCATGGGGTTGCATTTAGAGTCGGACACAACTGAGCGACTTCACTTTATCTACAAGGGCCAAAATGAGTTACCTCTATTTCACTGGGGTTCTCGTTATTATTTTTCATCATGGAACTCTATTCCTGACAAAAGCAGGATGGATAGGTGGACAGGTTTATATTTTAAATTCCTTTTCAGTTTGGTATTTTATGATACCTAAGTGCTCTTGGAAGTGTTCTATATCTCATGTCCAGTATTAGCTTCTGCTTACAATGACTACTAATACTTCCTTATCTCCATTTCCCTGTTTCTACAATGAGAATGATGTATTTTTTCTTTCTTCATGGGGATAGTTTGAGCTACATTTTTATATTACAACAAAAGTATGATAGCTATGTAAGTACTTCAAGTTTATAAGGAAGGAAGACCAGAAGCAAAAATCTAAGCTACCATTCTCATCTAAATTATTTACATTGTAATGCAAAAGAGGAAAGACTTAGCTTCTGTGGCACACTTAGCTTTATTGAAATTGAACAAATATTTTTAATAACCCCTTTTACAGCACATGTAAAATTTAATTTTTTCATTATATTTTTTACAGGTTGTCTTTTATCTGAGTAAGCAAAAATACATCTTTTTTTTTTTTTTTTTTTTACTTAAAACATGTAGCCAGGATTCAAACCACATAGCTCTGGTACCAAAAAGGAAACAGGTTATGAAAATCACAGTACAACTTTAAAATTCTTTAAATTAGTTAAAGATATTTTAAACAATATTCACTTGGATTGACAGTAGAAATCATGGGTCAGTTGACATTAAGATTAGTAGTTACACCTACAATGAAAGCAGAAATGGGAAGTTCAAGCTAATATGAGCTACATCGTTCAGGACACATCATCTTCATAAATACTGTGGCTGAGAGGCTGCAAGGGCTAAGTCACACTTGAGCACTTAATTGCACATAAATATAGGCAAAGCAGAAACAAAATGTGTGCTAATTTGGATCTAAAAGACAATGGGCATTCATTTTCAAGAGGGCATATGATCAAATCAATTTCACAATATACAATTCAAATCCCCAAATTGCATCTAGGAAAGAAAAAGAATATTAAAATGCACACTTACACAGACAATAAAGTAGAAACCTGTTCTTTGTGATTGGTATGTATTATCGTTGTTGTTTTCTTAATAAGTAGAAATTATTTATGACCACAAAAGGATTTCTCAGGTGAAACACTAATTACAGACATTGTAAAGAACATAGCTCAGGAGGCTGTTTTAAAAACAAGGCAGCATTTTCCTGAAAAAGTTTGGTCCTCAACTCACTATAGGCTAGTCACTATGGTCAGATGGTAAGCATTTTCCTTGTGTGTGTGTGTGTGTGTGTGTGTGTGTGTGTGTGCGCACACATGTGTTTAAACTATCTTTTCAGTACCAGAATTAGTCCAAATCAAACCAAAAAACAAATAGCCCTCAAGTACTTGACCTCGAATATCATGTCTAATTAATACATCATCTGAAAGAGCAATGCTAAAGACTATGAATGTAATTATGCTCACGTGATTCTGCAAAACCTTAATTTTGTGCAAACATTTTCCTTCATTGCCCGGATAACTTATCTTTATTCATGTAGGTGCCAGGAAACCCACCCCTATGGTCCTCCCTCCCCCTCCCTCAGTCTTCTCCTCTGTCAAAGTGATATAAAGACAATTTCACTGTGTATTTACAAGCACAGCAGTTAGGCAAGAAGGTCCCAGGATCTGAAGAACACATCTATTTCTTATGGACATCTTCATGCCGAATGATCTTGTATGTGATCCAGTAAAAGATGTTGAAAATGAGGAAGGCCAATGGGAAGGCAGCTCGAGAAATTGTGTCAATCCTTTTTGCCCGGTCCACAAACTTCTTCTTGATGGCATCTGCATCTTTGGGGGGCTGTGGGAGCTGGTTGGCAGGTGTGGCCTTGACAGCTGTCCCATCTTTCACTTGAAGGCAGTGACCCATTCCATAACCACTGAAATTAAAACGACTTTCACGAGTAACATCTTCTTCCTGGGAGAATAAAGACAGAGGAAGTACAGATTGGTTGTCAGTCAAATCAGATGGGAGATGCTTAAAATTCTTCAGAAGGAAAAGGGTAAATCACAGTTAGCTGGTAGTGTGGGAGGCTTTTGGAATGGAAGTTGTCTTTCAAGTTCAACTCAATTATTCATGGAACAGATATAGTTCATTAACTTTTTCAGGCTCAGAAATTAAAGGTAAGAATAATGACTCTGTGGTCATTTTAGTTAAATGAAAAATAGAAACACCTATATTATATTCAGCACTGACTTTCCCGAAATCTAGTTTATTAATCCACAGCTTTGGATAGATTTGTTTTTAAAGCCAAGTCTTCAAATCCAAGTACTATACCCTAAATTTCTAAAGAGGACGATTCATTCATTCACTCATTCACTTAATCATTCATTTACCCATTCATTCATTCAACAAAGCATTTACTAAATCCTTGTCATGTTCCTGAGCTGTTGTGGCCCATTCACAGCCCAGTTCCTTCCATTAACCTTGGCTTTAATATTAGTGTTAGATTTAAGATTAACTCCTTAAATGTACCTTTCCCCCCTCCAACCCTCTAGTTCGTCTCAGTTAGATAGCAGAGATTAAATATTCATTGTTTGGTGTTCAGTATTTCTACCATGGCTAATTTTTCTACTGTCAGCTTTTTACATTGCTTCTTTGGCTATTCATCTCTACCATATTTAAACATAGTCATTTTAGCTCATGTCAGTACCTCATTTCTACATGAATCAGATAAAAGACTGCAGTCATAACCGCTGGGTAAAGAGAAAATACCCTTCATAGAGACAAAAGTATGGAATTTGGGTGTGTGGTTGGTTTGAAAAGGTAGGATTGAAATGATCTGCTCAATAAAAATTTAATTCTAAATAGTCATCGATTGAATCATCTTCTGCAACTAGGTTAGTGCTTTCTACAATACTCTGCCACCCTTTTGACTCATGAAAGATATTGCACTCTTTATCTTTCCAGAGAAGAATATTATGTTTATTAATTTGGTTACATTTTTCCAAAAGACCGTAAAATTCGGTATTTTATTTCATCACTGTTTATTGCATGTCAGTTGTGCCTTCACACATATAAAAGATATACTGAATGAAGGACTTCTTAAAAATTTTATTGGAGTTTAGTTGATTTACAATATTATATTAGTTTTAGGTGTAGAGCAAAGTGTCTCAGTTATACATATATGTATATCCATTCTTTTTCAGACTTTTTACCCACATAGGTTGTTACAGAATATTGAGTAGAGTTCCTTGTACTATGCAGTAGGTCCTTGTTGGTTACCTATTTTATACATAGTAGTGTGCATATGTTAATCCCAAGCTCCTAATTTATCCCTGCCCCTCCACATTTCTCCTTTGGTAACTGTAAATTTGTTTTTGAAATCTGTGAGTCTATTTCTATTTTATAAGTAAGTTCATTTGTATCATTTGAATGAAGGACTGTTCACATAATATTAGTGAGGGAGAGCCCAACTGTAACCCAAGTGGTACAACAAAGACAAATTTAGGTGAGGAAAGTCAGGCCAAAGCTCTTTTAATAAAATAATTGTAAAAATACTCCTTTATAAAACCATCTTCCCAATACTTTTATGTATTTGAGACTGTCTTTCACAAGTTGGTTCAGGATACTCTGTCTCATTTCTTAACAAAATGTAAGTAGGATTTTTCATTCAACAAGTAGTTGTTGAATGTTGAGTTTATGGCAAGCATTTTGCTAGATGCTGGGAGACAGTTGATGAAGTTGGACAAGAGCCCTACGTGCATGGAGCTTTTAGAACCCAGTGGAAGTGGCCAAACTAGAGACATTTTCATGTAAGAGATGTGGCTAAGCAAACCCAGCTGGATATTTGAGTACTGCCACGTGCTCAGCTCTATAAGCTCTATAATAGAAACTTCAACTGGACTCAGATTCAAATAGTAAATCTAATTTCTTTGTCTTAAAGTGGGAATGATATACTTTATAGGTGCAAAGTTTCAAATAAGTATTTAAAACTGTGGAATAAACAGATATATTAATCATAACAGTGTCATTGGAAGACTTATTAGTTAACAAGTAAAGAAACACACAGGTCTCTAGGAGGAGGGACTGTGTTAGTTATGAGCTATAAGCAGTCTTATTCTTCCTACCTACTAACTTGTAATTAGATCTGAACCAGTGTGTGAGAGAAATAGAAATGGTGTCAGTTGGTTTAGTAAATAGATCTAGACGAGGAATTTGGCTGTTTGGGTTCTAAGCATAGCTCCCAGGGTTATAAGCTGTGTTTTTCTTAGGCAGGATATTTATTCTTTCAAGGCTCGGAGCCCTCATGCCAAAATATGGAGGTTTGCCTAGGTCTGTGGGTCTCAGCTTCAGATGCTAGGGAAATTTTACAAGTTATATTTACGCCTGCTTCCCCTCCTAGCCTCTTCCAGATGAAATGAATCACAATCTCTGGGAATGAGAACTGGCAATCCATATTTTGTTTAAAAAAATTCAATGTCTCTAATACAAATGATTAGAAACCAGTGGCCTAGGTCATCTCTAATGTCCAGCTGTAAAATGCTGAACCTAGTCTATGATATTAAGTCTAAGATAATTTTTAAGTGAAAATCAGCCCTCAAAATATATTTCCCCTTATCTGCCTAAAATTACTATGCTGTTTTTCCTTTCCATATCTGTAGAATCTTACTAATTGCTGTCCTGTATCAACACTTAGAAAGTCATGATGAAGTGTATAGTTCACTGCCTGAATGAAATAAGATTCTTTTAAAATTCCTGGGTCCCTGAAGAAATAAAAAAGGGTAGTTAGCTGGTGACTGGTTTTTAGCACATGAAACAAAAGGAAACCCAAATACATCCATGTTTTTTTTCAGATTGACTCATTCATTTAATTCCTGTTGTCTATTGGCATACTGTGAATGGACAGCTAAAGAGGTTAACTCATTCAATTAACTAGCAGAACTAGAATAGAATAATGCCGGATTAGGTTATTATTATGTTGTACATTGCCGTGCAGTCTGTAGGTGCTTAATAAATGTTCATTGACTAATGAACAAAGGAAATTTTAAGAGAGTTTTCTCTCTGCTTGAAAATACTTTCCCTTTCCATTCAATGGTATTTCAAATTATACTTCTGAGCATAGTTACAACTAATTAAATCAATTCTTTAAAATTATCCACCACAAAATAAATCTGTCGTAGGTAGAAATTATCCATTTAATTTTTCATGTGCAAGAGATATGAATGCTAGTTTAAGGGTATTCTTATTTACCATTATGACTCATTGAATGCATTTTAAATATAGAACCTTAAATTACCCACATCAAAGGGCTTGATTCAGAAAACATAATTGCAACCACTTTGAATTTTGGTGTTATAATGAATGACTAATTGCCTTTATAGCAGGTTCAGAATAAAATGCTATGGTAATATGGCAGGATTCCTATATGAAGGCAAAATGGAGATGAGCTTGAGTCATGGATAAACTAAAGCTGAAATAAAGAACAAACTGAAGGCACAGCTTAGTTGAATGTATTCACTGGGGAGTTGGTGTGATTCTCTCAGTGAGGAAAGAATTTCAGGCATATATTCTCCATTTCTTCTAATTAGCCAGAAAATGAATTACTTAATTATTGCTGCTGACCTCCATCTTCAGTATCTTTGAGCAGTGTATACTTCTAGCTCACTCTGTTTTGTTATTCACCGACTGAATTTTGTAGAAAATGAATCATCCAGTCAAAGTTTCAATACATGCAATTTCTGTATCCCACTTTGATAAAATCTCCTTAAATCCTGTCTACATAGGAAGAATTGCCATGGCACTATGCAATTAGTTGGAGACTTATCACCGTATTTTACTTATCTTAGCCATTGGTTTTACTTATTATAAAATTTACCCATTCCTGCGTTTGGAACTCTTGTCTAGATGTGAAATTGAACCTAAAGCTCAGCAGAATTGCATGTTACTGAATTGTTTATTAGAAGCAAATAATTTCAATATAATTAAAGATTATGGGATTTATGCAGTGAAAGATTTCAGTGGGACCGGTATTTCTAATTTTTCTTTTATGTCTTATAAAGGAGGAAATAAAAGGACTCCTATAAACTGAGGTGGGGAAAAACTCCATTCCATTTCTCACCCAGATTCTTTGATTGAATCTTCAGTCTTCTGGGCCAGGCTATGGCCCAGTTGGAAGTGAAAGCTGCAGTGAGCTTCAGTCAATGCAAGGACATAAAGGAGTCTTCAGCCCTCCTTAGGAGGTGTGAGTCCAAGCACAGGCAGGTTTCCCCAAAAAAGTCCCCTGAGCAGATGAAGCCTTGCGTGCATGCTTTGTTGCTCAGTCGTGTCAGACTCTTTGTGACCCTTTGGACTAGTCATCCTCAGGCCATGGGGTTCTCCAGGCAAGCATACTGGAGTGCGTTGCCATTTCCTTCTCCAGGGGATCTTCCCGGATCTGGGACTGAGCCCACATCTCCTGTGTCTCCTGCAGGGCTGGTGGATTCTTTACCTGCTGAGCCATCAGGGAAGCCCAGTTCTAGGTGGTGCTTAATTATAGACCTGCTGATTTCTATCACCTAGGGGTAGACAGTGAATAGCATTTTTTTCCCAAAAGAAAGCCATTATCAGTGGATCATCTCCTTTTCAATGGATATCATTATTATTGATTTTTCTTTTTAATTTCATTTGAATTTGAGGATAATTGCTTTACAATATTGGATTGGTTTCTATAACCTCCCTCTTGAACCTCCTTCCCACCTCCCATCTCATCCCATCCCATCCCTCTAGGTTTGAATTCCCTGAGTCATACAGCAGATTTCCACTGGCTCCCTATTTTATATATGGTAGTGTATATATTTCCATGCTACTCTCTCCATTCCTCCTATTACTATTGATTTTTGAAGGAGAACGAACTTCTGGTGTTCATTTCTTGAGCAGTTGCCATTTATATATTCATATTTCCAGCAAATAATTCCTTGAGCACCTACTATGTGCCAGGTATGTGGTGAGGATACAGCAGTGAACAAGGAGGTGAAGTCTCTTCTTTTTTGGACTTTACATGCTATTGAAGAAAACAAGTAACAAGTAGAGAAATCATGTGTACACACACAAACCCATATTTATACATATATATATACATATACACAGTTAAGACACTCCCACATATTTGTGTACACACACAGAGAGAGAGAGAGATAATGAGGAATGCCTTGAAGTAAAACAATCAAGGTAAGACACCTAAGAGAGACGAAAGGCAGAGAAATAGATGTTTTAGATTGAATGGTCAGGAAAGTCCCGATGACGTGCCAGGCACTGTGCCATTTGCCAGGAATCCAGTGACGAGCAAAACAGATCAGACTCTTGCCAGTTCCCAGCCTTGAGGTGAAGACAAACATTTATGAAAGAATCACATGAATACAGAATTACTAGCTATGATAGGGCTCTGAAGGAAAAGTATAGGGTGCTATGAGAGCTTATTAATAGTGGTCTTCTTATCTGCCAGATCAGCTAAGAGAAGCTTTCCCTTGGAGAAGTGATATCTCATTAGAGGTTTGAAAAAATGAGAAGCATTAAAGAAGGCACGGCAGAGTTGGGAGATGTCCGATAGGAAAGTTTCCTGCATTTGAGAGATGGTAAAATGGCCCATGGAATGCAGAAAGAAAGTGCTGTGAGACAAAGTTTCAGAAATGACCAAGGACTGGATCATATATGGCCTTGCAAGCCATGGCGCTGGTTTAAAGCCTTATATTAAGAACCAAGAGAAAGAAAAAATGAGTAAGACCTTAGGTTTTCAGGGGGTCAGGAGAACTGAAGAGAATGATATGAGAAAGATTCTTGAGATATGTACAAAGGTTTCCTGGGGCTCAGGTGAGCCTGAAGCCTTTAGAGTTGGTGAGAGTATGAATGGTAATATTACTGAGAGATATACAAGGCAATCTGCAAATCATCTACAATCCCCTGAATCTGAAAGAAAACTCTGTAGCTACCTATTGATGTTTAGAATTCATTTCCAATTTTCTTTTTTATTATTATTCAAAATTTTTGCTTCCCAATCATATTAAAGAATAGGTAGACAGAGTCTGTGGATTGTGATAGCTGATTCCCACTACTGTCTTCATTCACCAAAGCATAAGCTCTTGAGAGTGTGCCTGAGTCATTTCTGTACCCTTCTTCCCTGGCACAATGCTAGGCCCATGAGTTATTCTAAAATTGTGCTTGGAAAGATCCTCTTGATTCTGAGAAAAGTCTCAGAAAGGATGTACTCCCCGGGAGAAGGGAGGGGACAGCAATTGTCTCCTAGCTGATTTCCATTTCTTGGTCACTTGCAGTCCGTTCTGCGGCCTCTGGATCAGTCTTGCCCAAAGAACTTCCATCCTTTCCCTTTCACTGCAGACTCACTAGCCTTGACATTGTAGAGGAGGAGGAGACACTGGGGTAGAATCTAAAAGGCTCACACTGAATTCCCTCCGTCTCTCAACATTTTTGGTCTCCTATTTCCTCTTTAAAATGAAGAGAGTAGCCGTTTGGCCATTTTCTGAGTTTGAGTATAAGACTATAATGCTGTCTAGTATATTGCCTCAAGACTAATCTCTAGCTGGTTGATATGCTTAAGACTTTTCTTCTCAACTACAGACTGGACAGTATGCAAACAAAGATCTTAATGTATTCTTCCTCCCCCTGCCCTGATGCCTTCTGGTAGAGTTGGCCTTGTGGGCAGGCATATGTGCAGTCATACACAGCCCAGTGCTTTGAAGGGTCCTATACTTGGTTTAATGCTTTGCTGTAGCCATCTTGAAGTTCGTAATGGTTTTTGAACAAGCACCCCACGTTTTCATGTTATACCAGGTCCCACAGATTTTGAAGCCAGCCCTACTTTCTGCTCTAGTGAAACTGGAGGAATGCACATTGCTTCCATTCTTGACTTAATACTTTTCAACCGTTTCTCATCTCCTTAATGACCACTCCCAAGCTCCTTTGTGACTTTCAAGGACCCACTATGTCTTTGCCTTATACTTGCTTCTCTCATGGTATTTCATGGTCTTTGGCTTTATTTTTTTGGCATAGAATAGTCCTCACCTCCCTCTACCTGGTGAGCTCCTGCATGTTCTTCAAGACTCTACTCATCTCATTCAGGATGCCTTTTCTTGACCCCTGTGCCTGGACCATGGGTCTGTAGCACTGAAGCTGACCCCATAATGGGACCTGTTGCATCATACATCAAAATTAGCTGCTTATATGTCAGCCTGTTTTATGTGACCTTCAAAGGTAAGGACCCAGTTTTGCATACCTTGAATGTCCCAGTATGTAGAACAATACCAGGCTAATGTTGCCTGTGTTGAATACTATTGGTAGCTCAGCTGGTAAAGAATCTCCCTGCAATGCAGGAGATCCTGGTTCAATTCCTGGGTCCAGAAGATCCCTTGGAGAAGGGATAAGCTACTCACTCCAGTATTCTTGGGCTTCCCTGGTTGCTCAGTTGGTAAAGAATCCACCTGCAATATGGGAGACCTGGGTTCAATCTTGAGTTGGGTAGATCCCCTGGAGGAAGGCATGGCAACCCACTCCAGTATTCTTACCTGGAGAATCCCCATGGACAAAGCCCTGGTGAGCTACAGTCCATGGGGTCACAGAGAGTCGGACACGACTGAACGACTAAGCACGTATATAAGATAAATGCTTCTTAGATGAATGTTGGAAAAGTCTTTCATGATATGAAAAATGCTTTTGTAGCTTACTTATCACATGGTCTGTTTTTGCATATTGAATTTATAGAAAATTAGGGCAAACTAAACTCTGCAGTGCTACTCAAGAGCTGAGGTATTTATGATCTATATTTGAAACACTGTCCATTTTTTTCCAGTGTTAAGCTAGTGAGTAGACCAGATACTGTGAAAATATATAAAATTAGATCCATCTTATTAACAATCTTAGCAAAAAATGCATACTTCTTTGCAAAGAAAATAAATGGAATAGACAAGCCAGAATATGAAGAAATAGTTTTTCATTTATGCATCTACTCACAAATCAAAATAATAAAGCTAGGTAAATGAAAAGCCAGTATGTTTTATATACATGGAAGTATTTGACCAAATAAATGATACCTTATCAGTTATTAACCATAGCAAAGACTAAGGAATATTTGCATAATATTAAGGGTATTTGAATTCATATGGAATCCATTTGGGTTTGATGAAGAGAGTAAAATTCTCATAGGTCTACAGTCATTACCAAACATCTTTAAGTTTTAAGTCTTAAAATTTTAATTAATAGAACATTTTTCTTCACCAATCTCTTTAAACAAATTAATACCTGCACTGTAGTGCTCTGCACCATTTGCCTGTCATTATACAAAATCTCTTTCATCATCTCAATCACACATGTTATTTTTAAAAGCTTCTGTATGTATGTATACACACACACACACACACACACACACACACACACACACACACACACAGAAAAAAGGCAGCAGAGTTTCTTATTTGGGACAAAGCTCACTTCCAATAACTGGGGAAGGATATGTGGGCAAGAGAGGACAAACAGGATTCAGCTTTGGTATGAGCTGGGACTCCAAAATTGCTGTTGCCACAGCCTGCAGATGCCTTGCAGGAGTTAGGGCACTGGCAGTTGAGCTGGGCTAAGACTCCTAGTTACCCATGAAAATCCATCTTTCTTTCTTCTTCCATTAGTGGGCCTTTCTTGAGGTCAAGGTTCCTTACTTATAGCACTGTTGACATTTGGGGCCAAGTAATTATTTTTGTGGTAGAGAACTGTGTTGTATATTTTAGGATAGTTAGCAGCATCCCTGGTCTCTACCTGCTAGAAGAAGCAACACATTTCTGCTGCAGTTGTGACAATGAAAAATGTCTCTTGACATTGATTGCCAAATGTCCCTTGAGGGGCAACATTGTGCCTACTCAAGAAGCTCTGCTTTAGTTGGTCATACATGTACACGACAAGTCTCCCCTGCACATGGCAGGGGTGGGGTATGTAACATATCTAGTACTAGGAAGTCTAACCAGCTCAATCTCCAGACCAGAGTCTAGGCATCTCTTACCAGCGTGTCCACTCCATGTGCACTGAGCCACCTTACAGTGATTCATCAGAATCATTTCCACCAGAATCACAGTGATCATCTTCTACCTGATCCCCTAGCTTTTAGACCCTCCCTCCCAACAAGAATGTCTGTTCTTAATCCAGCAACTAGAGGAATCCTGTTAAAATGTGAGTCAGTCACATCTTCATGAGCTCAAACCTCCAGTGGCTCTCACTTCAGTAAAATACAACTCTCTGTAATGTCCCATTTACTTCTCAGGGCTCAGCTCTTGTTGCTTTACCTCTAGTCCAAGTGTCAGCAAACATTTTCCTTAAAGGGCCAGGTGTAAATATGTTAGACTTTAATGGGCTATCCTGAAGATATAGGGCCATTTAATGCATATTTTGAATCTACTTTTCTAAAGTGAGCTATATACTTCACTTTACTTTGGACCACACCTCACCTCCAGCACTCTATTTTTTTTTTTTTACTAGACTGGAAGTAATTATTTAAAAATAATTGACTTTTGACTCAAACTCTATAAAGCAGAAATATTTTCACTTAATGTCAGCTGCAGTCTTAAAAAGTAGTTTAGAAATCAATAGCATGGTTGTGATGTTTCAATGCCTCAAGAGGGAAGCAATGCCTTGCATATGGAAATTCTTTTCCAGTAGTTTCTGTCAATTCTGGTCTGGCCAGAATGCTCAGAAGACACACTAAAGTCTAAGAAGTATGAAGGTGAACATCTTCCATCTGGAGTGTGAGCTGTTCATTTATTAACATAGTTTGCCATCCGTTCAGGGTGTAAGCAAAGCGAGAGTTGAGACTGTCTACACATCACAGACTGGAGGGGACAGGTGATCAGAGGGTGAGTCCACTGCCAAACTAAAAGCAATAACAATAGAAACAACATCCCATCATATCAAACACTCACTTGCTTTCAAATGTGAATGACTGTGACTACCAAATTCTTCAGACTATTGTCATGGTTTGATCTCTGTATGTAATATACACACTTGGTGTCAAAAAGTGGTTACTGTGTGAGATTATCTGTTGTTTACCTGGCACTTCCATTCCTGTAGAAGTGCCTGCCTACAGCTGGAAAAAACTGCATTTCCCAGAATTCCCTCCTTGATTGGTTCCAGGTAAGGGTTTGCCAGTGAGAGGAATTTGGAAGATCTGGAAGGTAGAAGGGAAGGAGAGGCCATTAATTTGGGGAGTGTTTGGGGATGAGATGAGGCTGACTTGTTGGATAAAGTGGCATTCCACACCTTTCTATGGGCTCCAATTTTACGATCCTGCTTTGGAGGCGAAATATGGTAGCTTCTCAGATTTTCCTGTGAATACCTGCTTAACTCAGAGAAGTTTGGCTTAAAGTTCTGTCTTCTGACTGTAGCCTTCCAAACCTTCCTTTCCCCAGTTACTGTCATTTATATAAGTTGTAATTTCTACAGTAAACCCCTTATCCTAGTAGTATGTATAGTGTCTCTGTTTTCCTGACTAAACCCAGCCAGATATAGAAATATAGGTAATCTAGGCTTCCAGGCATCCTGATGCAAGTTACTGTAGTTTTCTTCAATTAAGATTTATTGAGCATCATAATGTACCAAGCATTGGAAAGAAATAAGGGTACAAAAGACAGTCCTGCCCTTGAAGTCATTGTGGGACTGGTGGAAGAGGTCTAGAATATGTGGACCAGTGGCTTTCAACCAAGAGTGATTTTGCCCCCCATCCCCCAGAGGATATTACACAACGTCTGGAGACATTTTTGGTTGTCACAGTGGAGCAGAGCGTGCTCTGGCATGAAGTGGGTAGAGGCTAGAACACTGCTACACACCCTGCAATACACAGGACAGCACCTTACAGCAAAGCATGAATTATCCAGCTTCAAATGTCAATAGTGCTGAGGCTGGGCAACTATGATACAAACAAATGATTCCAGTATAATGTGATATCTGCTACCTGGTAAAGGCATGTACAGGCCACAAGATACTATAGAAGAGGTGAGGTTAGGCTAGAGTAATTAAAGGAAAGTTAGATGGCAGGTTTTTTTATTTCTTTAATAGCACCCTGGAATGCACTGCTTCTGGAAGAATACATGAATATCACAGGTATGTTATAGAACATAAAAGCACTGTCATTTGGTTCACTGACCCTGCTTTTTAGTGCAACTAAAGAGCAGCTCAGAGACACTTGTCTGTGCTGTTTAGCCAGGTGAGCTGACTGTGGCTCAGATCGTGAACTCCTTATTGCCAAATTCAGACTTAAATTGAAGAAAGTAGGGAAAACCACTAGACCATTCAGGTATGACCTAAATCAAATCCCTTACAATTATACAGTAGAAGTGAGAAATAGATTCAAGGGATTGTATCTGATAGACAGAGTGCCTAAAGAACTATGGACAGGAGGTTCGTGACATTGTACAGGAGGCAGGGATCAAGACCATCCCCAAGAAAAAGAAATGCAAAAAGGCAAAATGGCTGTCTGAGGAGGCTTTACAAATGGCTGACAAAAGAAGAGAAGCAAAAGGCAAAGGAGAAAAGGAAAGATATACCCATTTGAATGCAGAGTTCCAAAGAATAGCAAGGAGAGATAAGAAAGCCTTCCTCAGTAATTAATGCAAAGAAATAGAGGAAACATAGAATGGAAAAAGACTAGACATCTCTTCAAGAAAATCAGAGATATCAAGGGAACATTTTATACAAAGATAGGCACTATAAAGGACAGAAATGGTATAAGTGAAACGAATCACCGGTCTAGGTTCTATGCAGGAGGCTTGGGACTGATGCTCGGGGATGATCCGGAGGGATGGTGAGGGGAGGGAGAGGGTAGGGGGGTCGGGATTGGGAGCTCATGTACACTTGTGGCTGATTCATGTCAATGTATAGCAAAATGAATACAGTATTGTAAAGCAAAACAAACTAAAAAATAAAAATTTAAACTTAAAAAAAGAAAATATTAAGAAGAGGTGGCAAAAATACACAGAAGAATATACAAAAAAGATCTTCATGACCCAGATAACCATGATGGTGTGATCACTCACCTAGAGCCAGACATCCTGGAATTCAAAGTCAAGTGGGCCTTAGGAAGCATCACTACGAACAAAGCTAGTGGAGGTGATGGAATTCCAGCTAAGCCATTTCAAATCCTAAAAGATGATGCCATGCAAGTGCTGCACTCAATATCCCAGCAAACTTGGAAAACTCAGCAGTGGCCACAGGACTGGAAAAGGTCAGTTTTCATTCCAATGCCAAAGAAAGGCAATGCCAATGAATGCTCAAACTACCACACAGTTGCACCCATCTCACACGCTAGCAAAGTAATGCTCAAAATTCTCCAAGCAAGGCTTCAGCAGTACATGAACCATGAAATCCCAGATGTTCAAGCTGGATTTAGAAAAGGAGAGGAACCAGAGGTCAAATTGCCAACATCAGTTGGATCATAGAAAAAGCAAGAGAGTTTCAGAAAAACATCAATTTCTCCTTTATTGACTATGCCAAAGCCTTTGACTGTGTGGATCACAATAAACTGTGGAAAATTATGAAAGAGATGGGATTACCAAACCACCTGACCTGCCTCCTGAGAAATCTGTATGCAGATCAGGAAGCACCAGTTAGAACTGGATATGGAACAACAGACTGATTCAAAATTGGTAAAGGGGTATGTCAAGGCTGTATATTGTCACCCTGCTTATTTAACTTATATGCAGAGTACATCATGAAAAACGCTGGGCTGGATGAAGCACAAGCTGAAATCAAGATTGCCGGGAGAAATATCAATAACCTCAGATATGCAGATGCCACCACCCTTATGGCCAAAAGTGAAGAACTAAAGAGCCTTTTGATGAAAGTGAAAGAGGAGGGTGAAAAAGTTGGCTTAAAGCTCAACATTCAGAAAACTAAGATCATGGCATCCAGTCCCATCACTTCATGGGAAATAGATGAGGAAACAGTGGAAACTTTAGACTTTATTTTTGGGGGCTCCAAAATCACTGCAGATGGTGACTATAGCCTTGAAATTAAAAGACACTTGGTCCTTGGATGAAAAGTTATGACCAACTTAGATACCATATTAAAAAGCAGAAACATTTCTTTGCCAGCAAAGGTCCTAATCTAGTCAAAGCTTTGGTTTTTCCAGTAGTCATGTATGGATGTGAGAGTTGGACCATGAAGAAAGCTGAGCGCTGAAGAATTGATGTTTTTGAACTGGTGTTGGAGAAGACTCTTGCAAGTCCCTTGGACTGCAAGGAGATGCAGCCAGTCTATCTATCCTAAAGGAAATCAACCCTGAATATTCATTGGAAGGACTGATGCTGAAGCTGAAGCTCCAATACTTCGGCCACCTGATGTAAAGTACTGACTCATTGGAGAAGACTCTGATGCTGGGAAAGATTGAAGGTGAGAGGAGAAGGGGATGACATAGAATGAGATGGTTGGATGGCATCACTGACTCAATGGAAATGAGTTTGAGCAAGCTCTGGGTGATAGTGAAGGACAGGGAGGCTTGGTGTGCTGCAGTCTGTGGAGTCACAGAGAGTCAGACACGACTGATCGACTGAACTTCAGTATATTATAACTGTATATTCAGTATATTTTAACTTAAGTATATTATAACCTTTTTGTATCTTAATGATTAAGGATTTGTTACAAAGGACAGAAAGTTGTCCTCATGACAACTTAAATGGGGAATTTCTTTAAGAAATGACTATAAAAATATTGTAAGAAAATCTGAGAAGTCTATAATGCC
>SJYA01003372.1:852142-881158 GCA_006410615.1 Neotragus moschatus
GAAGTCTATAATGCCCTGTTAAGGTAAGAAACCTGGATTCTAGATCCAGTACTCCTGGTTTCCACCCTTGGCTCTGTTACTAACCATTGTGGGAGCTGGATCAGTTACTCAGATCTCTATGTGCCCCAGTCTCCTCTGCAATAAAAAGAGGAATAATGGCATCTTCCTTTGAGAGTTTTTCAAAGGATTCGGTGAGCTAATGCACATTAAAGGCTTGTATCAGTGCTGGTGTATAGTATGTACTCAATAAATGTTACCAAGAAAGATGATATTAATGAAGGTGTCAGCAGGGCTACGAGTCCAGGAACTCTAGTGACCATGTCAGGAAGTGAGATTTAGTCACATTCTCTCAGGGCAATCATCTCCCACATTTCTGCTTTTCTTCTTTCAGCTTCCTTTACTTACGCATGTCTCGACTGAGCCACCCCAGCTTCAACTCTACAGGAACCTTTTCAGTGCAACTCTTTACTACAATTAGACCACTCAAAATCTTGAAAGAGAAACTGTTTTGATATCCCAGTTGGTGGACTGTTGTCCTTGAATCATTGGATGGGAAAAGGGGTAAGAGATACAGACAGGACAGACTGAGTGCAGGGTAGGGGGCAAGGGAACCTTTCCAGGATGCCAAGTGTTCCTGAAAGCACACCAAATGAGGAACCATAGTGGGAACAAGAGAGGCTGGCCTTGAAAACAAATGAGTCTGGGTCATATAACAGGTGTTTTCAGAAAAGGGAAGACTCTCTGTACTATTGATTCCAAGGTTGCTTATCAAAAACAATTGGTTGACATTACAGGGAGACAGAATTCAATTCAACCAACGTGTGCAAGAACTTTAAACAACTCTGTGCCTGAACATGGAGCACAACATCTTGGAAGGTAATGAATTTCTTGTTGTTAGATATTCAAGTGTTTGATCATTTGTTGGCAATGTTAGGTATTGATGTGGGTTAGGGGACGAGATGACTACTTATGTACCTTTTGATTATGAGAGTCTCTGGTTGTATATGAAAATTGCTAAGAGGTCCAGGAGGGCAAACCACATTGAAGGTGCTGACCCAAGTGCTGGAAAGATGGACTTAGTAAGCTGTGCCCTACTATGACCCCCATTATCTCCTGGAAGTTTCTGGTCATTCTGATCCCATTTTGAGAAATTCTGCTCTAATATAATCAGCACACAGCAACATTTTGGTTCTGGTGTATTTTCACTTTTCATTATCTTTGACTTGCATACTATTCTATATCATCATTTCTAAGGGTTTCGCTTAAGCATCAAGTCCCTTGCTGCTGTTATAATGTTGAAGAAGATTATAATATGTAATATGTGTGTGTTAGTTGTTCAGTCATGCCCGACTCTTTGCAACCCCATGGACTGTAGCCTACCAGTCCCTCTGTCCATAAGATTCTCTAGGCAAGAATACTGGAGTGGGTAGCCATTTCCTTCTCAAAATATATAAAATATATAATATGGAATAATTAAAAAAACCTGTAAATAGTAATGTGTAACCTCGTATTATGTAAACTAGGCACAGAATGGATATATTTTTAGCAGTCTACACGTGTTTGTGGAGGTCTCTCTTTATCAGAGCCAGTTTTGACAGCCTAGAGGCTCCATACTATAATAACACCCTTCCAAATAGCCACTTCTTTCTTTTTCCTTTTCCCTCCTACTGCTCCATTTCTGCTGAAAGCTGCTCAGTGGGAGAGCAGTCAGTGCTGTTGGCTGTCAAAGTTTGGCAAACTGTTCATTTCTGCAGGGAGCTCAATAAACTCAAAAACTGAGAACTCTATCCACAGAATTGGACCTATATTTAGTCTTGCCCTTGATCCCTTCCTCCCAACTTTGAAGAGGCAGGTTAACATCATGATGAAATCACCCAGGTGTGACTTGGAGAAGCCTTAGGAAGGTCTGACAGAGGGGCAGTGAGGCGTATCCTGAAAAAAGAGACGTCCCTGGGCCATCACTTCATTGCTTTGCACAGTAAACACACACGTTTTCTCCAGGTGAAAAACGGTAAACCTACTTTCTGTGGCTGGTCATATATTTTTTTTTGAATTTGAATGATCCTCATAAACTAGGTCTACTCTGTTGAGTGTGGATGGACTATAGGTTCTGTGTTAAAATTAGTAGCAAATGAAGACTAAACCATCAGGAGGCACTTTGCTGTTGCTTCTTCCAAGGACACGCAAGGCAGTGAAGTGGACCAGAAACACAATCTATGCTCCATTCTTCTGGATGATTGTTTACTTCTGTAGATCATCTGTGCCTTAGCTTTCGTCATCCTTCCCTGAAACCATTTATTCACTAGCACTTCAACTGTAGCTTCTTGTAAGCAACTCTTGCAGAAAAAAAATTAGGAAAAGGGAAATGGAAAATAACAGAGTTTTTTTTTTTTTTTTTTTAAGTATCTGTGCCGCGTTTCCAAGATGTCCCCTCCTTCTCTTTCATTACTATGGTTACCAGATCTGAGATTTCGGGCAGAAAATTGTCTGTAGGCCCAGAGGGAAGATTTATCGCAGTAAACTCAGAAGACAGAGATTGGGCATACTTTGAAAATAATACCGGAATCCATTGATCTAATTGTCCACCAATCAAGTTTCTAATTAAGAGAGTGTATATGAAGGTAGGTAGCACAGGACATGGCATGTAGTGGAGACTCTGTCTCCTTTTCCTTTTCAAAGATGCCAGTGCAATAGTTATAAGCAGAGTCAAAGAGGAAAACTTAAGTGGTGATAATAAGATATATTCTCATAGACAACAGATTGAAATCCTGAGTAGATGTATCTCTTTCCCCCAGTGTATGCCTCCTTATGACCCAGCTTCCATGCTACAGACACAGGTTACTTCCTGGTGAACCCACAGGGTCTTGGGCACAGTTGTTAGGTGGGGTGTGGATGGGGGCTGGTGAGTAGGGCAAGGGGCTCAGTGCTTTGTGGCAAGGCGTAATAGTGAGTACAAGGTAAACCATCTGTCCTTGTTGTCATAGCAACTAAATAAGGACCCTGTGCTAGCGGAACTTGTGACTGAGTCTTAAGGGTATTTGAGAAGGTTTAATCCACAAAAGCTCAGATGAACTTGTTTACCTAACCTGCTGTACCCCGAAGTCACTTCTTTGCTGTGACCCAAGATAGAGCACATATTTTCCATTACCAGCCAGGACATGCACACACAGCCTAAACACACTGATATCTAACAGAAACAAAAGGTTTGCAAAGTGATATTTAATTTTCCGAAACAGGATGCACTCTGACATTTTCTAATGTTTTTCTAATTTTTATTTTGCAAAGAAGCTGGTGGTAAGCCACTGAGCTGATTTGATGACTCACAAGTCACTCACAGCCCACAATTTGAAAAGTAGTATGTTTAATGGCCTTGGTTGGTTTCTTTGCTATCATTATTCATTTATCACATCTTTACTGAGTATCTGCCGTATGATAGGCATGTGCTATGATAGGTACATGCTTGTCATAGGAAAATTTAAAAGAGAGGCTTTCAGATCCACAGAAGAGTCCTGACCAAGAGTCACATGTTCTGTTTAAACTCATGGCTGTTGTCATCTGTCATGCTTGAAAAGGTGCTGAGGTTTCACAGGGAGACTGGGAGACAGCCTGCTGTGATCAGGCATGGTGGTAGGCCCTGACACTTCCTGCTGAGCTCTAGACTCTACCTATATACAGCTTTTGTTTGATTTTACCAACGAGGTAGCAGTAAATGCTTCCAATTTTTCAAGAACTTCTCAGAGGAAGCAGCTTTTTGTTACAAGAAATAAGATCGAGTGATGAAAGTTTCTGAATTCACTTTTCTGGTTATCCATGAACTGATAGTTTCCCTCCAGGATAAACATCCAGATCCTTTTGGCATAGATTGCCAGGCCCTTTATAATCAGGCCCTAACAGACTGTTGGAGTTTCATTTCCCACTGTTTCTCATGACAGACCCTTTACTTTAAAAACTCTCTGTTCCCTCAATAACCCAGACTTCTCTTCCGCTCTGGGCCTTCCCATGTCCTCTTCTCTTTCACTTGTCTTCCTGCTGAATGAGAATTCAACCTTCCACCCTTAGCTCGAGAATGACAGCTCCCTCCCAGAAGCATTTCCTCCTGCCACCTCTAGCGGTACACCTTTTCCCTATTCTCTCCTAAATGCTTCCCTTTGTTAGGTTGGAGTTGAATAATATAGTTGTGAGCCTCTTCTGCACTGAACAGTAGGCAGTGAAATTAATCAAAATAATATGCAGGGTTGTTTTCAAGAGTCAGAGGAACATGTGGAGATACTTTTCGATCAAGAACTCCATTATACTATTCCAGGTAACTGTCTATTTCTTTCCCCATAGATTTTTGTGTGGGGCTAGAAGTCAGATGCCAGTCGGCTGGATTCTTGTGAAGACATAATTTTGGACCTTTAAAATGCCCTGCATAAGAAATGGCATGACTTCTAATGACTTATTGCTGACAGGTTTCCCACCTTCAGGCCACTGAGCAAGGAGCCCTGAGTTGAAACCAGAAATTCATTCACCATTTCTCAAGAACCTAGTATGTACTAGACAAGGTGACAGGCTCTTCAGATTGAAAGATGAATGACAGCCTCTGCTGTTTAGAAGATTGCTGATGACCTTTTCTTGTGGGCTTAAAACAAAACAAAACAGACGAAGAGAAAGGGAATATTTGATGAGTGTTGGCTATGTGTAAAGCACTGTGATTTGCATGTGAAAAGTGAAAGTCTCTTAGTTGTGTCCGACTCTTTGAGACCCTATGGACTATACAGTCCATGGAATTCTCCAGGCCAGAATACTGGAGTGGGTAGCCTTTTCCTTCTCCAGGGGATCCTTCCAGCCCTGGGATCGAACCCAGGCCTCCTGCATTGCAGGCGGACTCTTTACCAGCTAAGCCACAAGGGAAGCCCAGAATACTGGAGTAGGTAGCCTATCCCTTCTCCAGCAGATCTTCCCAACCCAGGAATCAAACCGGGGTCTCCTGTATTGCAGGCAGATTCTTTACCAAGTGAGCTATCAGGGAAGCCCCGTGCATAATCTTTATTGCTGCTAAGTCCTAAAGTCATGCCATGGACTGCAGCACACCAGGCTCCCCCGTCTTCCACTGTCGCCTGGAATTTGCTCAGATTCGCATCCATTGAGTCAGTGATGCTATCTAACCGTCTTATCTTCTGCTGCCCTCTTTTCCTTTTGCCTTTGATCTTCCCAGCATCAAGGTCTTTTCCAATGAGTCAGCCCTTTGCATCAAGTGGCCAAAGTATTGGAGTTTCAGCTTCAGCATCAGTCCTTCCAATGAATATTCAGGACTTATTTCCTTTAGGATTGACTGGGTTGATCTCCTTGCTGTCCAAGGAACTTTCAAGAGTCTTCTCCAACTCCACAATTCGAAAGCATCATGTCGTCAGTGCCCAGCCTTCTTTATGGTCCAACTCTCACATCTGTACATGACTATTAGAAAAAAACGTGGCTTTGACTGTATGGACCTTTGTCGGCAAAATGATGTCTTTGCTTTTTAATACACTATCTAGGTTTGTCATAGCTTTCCTTCCAAGGAGCAAGCATCTTTTAATTCCATGGAGTACATCGCTTCAAAAAGGTTTCTACTCTGGGCTTGTTATTCAAACTGGGAGAATACATAGGAATCCTCACTCCTTATACTAGCACAGGGATTGAGAATAACCAATAACAAATGCACTTTCCCAGTTGCAGACTGTAATTAACAACTCACCGGAGTTGCTGGTGTAGGGGCTCCATCTTGACTATCCTGCTCTAGATCAATACTTCTCCAACTTTGATGCACACGAGCATCATTTGAGGCCTAGATAACATACCAATTCCTGGGCCCCAGCCCAAGAGATTATGACTTAGTAGATCAGAGCCTGAGACTTTTCCAACAATTGCATGCAGGGTAATGCTGATGCTGCTAGTCCAGAGACCCATATATTGGGTAATGAGGTTCCAGAGAACTTCTAAAATGCCTTTCAGTAATAAAATACCATGTTTGCCTCACACCTTTGCTATAAATGTGTGCATAGTCATGTCAAGAATATTAACCCCACAGATTCCATGTTGGGAAACTAGCCATTGAAGGATTAGCAAACAGAAAATACTTAATAAAGATATTTTTAGATTGAAAATGCAAGGCTCCTTTTTTTTGGTCCTTGGATGGAAATTTTCTTCTTTCAAGACGAAGACAGTAAAACAGTGCATGTTCTATTCAGTCATTTAGCATTTTTTCCATATTCTGCCACAGGTTTGCACAAAGTGTTTAAAGAGGATTTCATAGATCATTAATTAAGTTAACAACTGCTTTCTTAGCAAGCAGGATTTTGAAGAGGTTGTAAATGCTTCGCCTGGGAGGTAGGCAGCATGTTTATTTTTTGTCTTAAAGGTTGAGGGGTTTAGATGCAGCTTTAACAGACCTGAGTGAATTAGGAGTTTGGACTTAATTGTGAAAGCCAGCAAGAAAAAATAAATGTCATGGTACTTTGTAATTTCTGTGTATCATCAAGGTAAAGAGCTGGTGCTTGCCAGGCGTATATAGTCCTAAAATATTTTTCAGATGTTCCTTCTTCCAAGTTTTTTTCCATTTTGTTAGTGATTATGATTGACTGTTCTTTTAGGGCGTGCAATATGGAATTCTCTTTTGCAAAAAGAAAGGTGACTTGCAGAAGCAGCCTTGCAAATTAAATCCCTGTCTTTTTACTGTTTTCCTCTAATTCTTTTATCTGATGCTATTTCCTATTATCTATATTTTCTTTACTACCTTCCTTCCTACTGGGTCATATGATTTTCTTCTCTTCAAAATTATTGCTTTCCTTTGCTTTGAGACTATTTTATTGATTCATTCATTCATAGACCCAGTTTAGATGTATTGCATACCTTCTATAAGCCATCCTCAGAGTTCGCCCTTGAGATGCTTACAGTCCAGGGAGAGACAGAAAATGTGTCTGCTCATTAGTCTATGTACACGTGATAGAGGCTGTCATGGTACCATGATAGAGGCTGTATGTAAACACTGGGAATGCCTCACCCATATCCCTATAGCACTCACTGTACAATCATGGTTTTCCGCTACAAGCTCTGCTTACCTTGTTGTGAGAAAAAGGGGAGTGTCTTAGGCCCCAAAAGCATGCTCAGGTTTTGCAGGGCAAGCTGGCAATACTGCTTATTCCAGAAACAGCCCTCCATTAATAACAGTTGAGGGCAGGGGGTAAGTATCCCAACTTCTTCTTTCCTCTGAGACTTGTTCTACACTGGCTCCCAGGGATTCCAAGAGTGGGAGTTTGGGATTAGCAGATGCAAACTATTATATATATATCGGATGGATAGACAACAAGGTCCTACTATACAGTCTCTTGATGAAGGTGGAAGAGGAGAGTGAAAAAGCTGGCTTAAAACTCAGCATTCAGAAAATGAAGATCATGGCATCCAGTCCCATCACTTCATGGCAAATAGATGGGGAAACAATGGAAACAGTGACAGACTTTATTTTCTTGGGCTCCAAAATCACTGCAGACAGTGATTGCAGCCATGAAATCAAAAAACGCTTGCTCCTTGGAAAACAAGCTATGACAAACCTAGACAGCATATTTGCAGACAAAGGTCTTTATAGTCAAAGCTATGGTTTTCTAGTAGTCATGTATGGATGTGAGAGTTGAACCATAAAGAAGGCTGAGTGCCAAAAAAATGATGCTTTCCAACTGTGGTGCTGAAGAAGACTCTTGAGAGTCCCTTGGACTGCAAGGAGATCCAACCAGTCCATCCTAAAGGAAATCAACCCTGAATGTTCATTGGAAGGACTGATGCTGAAGCTCCAACACTTTGGCCACCTTCTGTGAAGAGCTGACTCATTTGAAAAGACCCTGATGGTGGAAAAGATTGAGGGCAGGAGGAGAAGAGGGCGACAGAGGATGAGATGGTTGGATAGCATCACCGACTCAGTGAACATGAATTTGAGCAAACTCCAGGAGAGGGAAGGATGATGAAGACTGGCGTGCTGCAGTCAATGGGGTCGCAAAGAGGTGGTCATGACTGAGTGACTGAACAACAAGCTTTTGGAGAGGCAGAGAAAGGTCTTCAATTCAGTTCAGTTTCATAGTTGTCCGACTAAGAGAAAGGTGAAATGAAGTAGCTCAGTTGTGTCCAACTCTTTGCGACCCGTGGACTGTAGCCTACCAGACTCCTCCCTCCATGGGATTCTCCAGGCAAGAATACTGGAGTGGGTTGTCATTTAAGATTCTCAAAGGATGACCCTCCTCCTGTTATAGTTCAATGGATTCCCCATTTGCTTAGATTTGTTTGGCAGTTAGGCTTAGTGGTAGTGAGGTCTGCATTTCAGCAGCCTTCTTTTAAAGTCCATTTATTTTCTAATTGAATTGGCAGGGTCTTTTTTTTTTTTTTTAGATAAGTGATTTATTAGAATAGGATGCTTATGAGGCTTACAAGCAAGCAGACTTGAGGATGGAGTTGGCAGCTTCTTAATGGGCTCTCTGACTTTGAGAAAAGTGGTCTTGTGCTGACTGATTATGGCTAAACTACATCTTAGCAGTGGGAGGTAAAATGGAAGAATTCAGGTTGCGCTTAATCTTTCTGCTTCTCTTGTGCAGACACTAGAGTAAAAGCACAAATTCATTATTTCAACTCTATGATTATAAAAATAACTGTACATGGGTGACATCTTGCTGTGCAATCTAATTTCTCTTTGTGAAAAAAGATAAGAGGAATAAAAATAGGGGAGGGGCATGTTGGCAGCCTATTGCTGTATTCTAAGATAGTTGATTTTAACCTGTAGAATGTGTGTGTGTGTGTGTGTGTGTGTGTGTGTGTGGTGTGTGTGCATGTGCTCAGTAGCTCAGCTGTGTCTGACTCTTTGCAACTCCATGGACTGTCGCCTGTCAGGCTCCTTTGTCCATGAAATTTTCCAGGCAAGAATACTGGATTGGGTTGCTGTTTCCTACGCCAGTGGATCTTCTTGACTCAGGGATCGAACCCATGCCTCCTGCATTAGCAGGCAGATTCTTTACCACTGTGTCACATGGGAAGCCCAATGTATAGAATGTGTTCTCTCATAAATTGAGCAAAACCTTTATGATCCTGTTCATAAAGGATACACATACCTTAGAGGTGAAGAAAGGGGATACTCAAACAAGCATTCACTATACATAGAACTTAGCACATGCCCGGGCCTATTGTTGGAGCTTTACCCATGGAAACTCATTTTCACCACAGTCCTATAAGATAAATACATTTTAACTCTATTTACAGATGAGAAGACAGAGGCACAGAGACTCTTTGTAAAAGTGACCTGCTAGAGTCACATAACTGTTAAATTACAGAGCTTCTGTTTGTATGTTGCTGGTTCAAATCATCTTGCAGAATACCATCCTCAAGGTTACTCTGAGACTATGATCAGAGCAGTGAAACAAAACAGGATCACTTCGTAATGTTAGCTAAGCATAGATAAGAACAAGGTCACTGTGACACTCCGAAAATGCTCAACATCTTTCAGTTAAAATGAGTGATTCCTTCTTCTTTACCAAATAAAATTAAATTCTAACTCTAGTCTGCCCTCCTATAAATAAGATTTATTGAGATACCTAGTCCTAGAATTTCCCCTGCTTTCTGACAACATCCCGTCTAGAGCAGACCTCTGTTTCCTTAGACTTCCTTCCCAAATCGCCCAGTTTGGAGTTCTCTCTATAGTACCCGTTCTTCCTTGCTGCACAGAACAGTAAGCCGATCTTAACGACCGGCTTGTTCCTGGTGGCCTTGGCTTGAAGGGCATTGGCACCTATTTGTCAGTGCTAAAGAGCTGGATGTGGTAGCTAATTTTCCAGATGACTGAATCACTATGAAGAAGATCAACGCCATCTAAAAAATGGGCCAAATTCAACGAGGTAAAAATGTGTAACAATAAATATAAAGTCCTTTGTTTAGGTTTGGAAAAAAATCAAGCACATAATTAAGAACAGATAACTTGACAGCTATTTGTATTAATAGGAAAAAAGACTTGGGAAATGAACAAGCATTAGCAACATCAAAAAAGTCAAATGTGGAATACGACTACTGAAAAGCACTGCTGTAATTTAACATTCTATGAAAAGTGCAGATAAACAGAGGGGATGTTACTGGATTTCTGTGTTACATCCTGATCATGCCTGGACTGTCACATTCTGTGACTCACACTTCAAGGTGTCACTAGCAAACTACAGAAAGGGTGGCCAGTATGTTAAGGAGCCATAAGCTGTATCATAGGAAGGACTTGGTCAGTGTAGCCCAGAAACTTTGAAAAGGCTTCCAGGTCACCATGTTTAAGTGTTTAAAGGGATGTCCCCAGGAAGAGAGGAAGTAGACTTTGGTCCTTAAGGAGGACTGTTGGTCTGACTGGGGACATTCCAGGACCCCATGGGTGTGAAAAAGCCACTCCTGGATGAACGTCCGCTCTGGGTCCTTGTCTTATGGCCTTCAGCAGTGGGGCTTGGGTCCTACTGGGGTGGGAGATCTAAGGGCTCTGAAACATTGGGGCACAAATAGCACAGAGCTTCTGGACCTACTGAGTGGAGGGACAGGGCTTCTTCTAAGGTGTTCTTCTGAGGCATGGCACTGGGATTTGAGGCTAAAGCCTGGGTAATAGTAAAATAGTTACTGTGCTTGTAGGTTTATTCTCCTCTAATAGGTCAATGGGAAGATGATTGGTTGAGAGCAAGACTCAGGTATTTCTAGGTACAGGGTCCTAAATAATACCCACAATACATGTCAATTTTACATTTTTCTGTAAAACATGCAACAAATGGGAACAAATTAGGTAATATGGATGCTTGAAAGAATGGCATCCTTTCAGCCCTATAGGATCAGGAAATTATTTTTTTAATTGAAGCATAGTTGACTTAAAAGATTGTATTAGTTGCAGATGTCCAGCAAAGTGACTCAGTTATATGTATACATATTTCAAATTAATAAGAAGTTATCTTTTGAGAAATTAGCAGTTTAGCTAAGAATTGAAAGACTGATAAATAAAGGGAGGGAAAGAGAAAACTGCAAAAAATGAGTACTTTCCCAGGTTACTTTCATGTGAGACATTTTGGTCAGGGCCTCACATTCTCACCCTGTTGTGCAATTAGGTTAAGACCTCTTATTTTCTTCTGGGGAAACTGAAGTCTAAACAGTGTGTTTACAACATTCCCTTTAAAAGGCAGCTTAGCCTTAAGTGGCTTAGAAGTCATAACCGTGTTCTCAAACAGCTTCAATTTCTGTTACTGAAAATAAAGAAGCCAGGGCTCTATGGGTAACTGGAAACCTCTGAAATCAGGCACAATGCCAAAGTCAGGAGTGGTGTGGCCAAATATAAAAAGACAGGGTGAGTGAGGTGCAAGTGAGGCTTTAAAGTTCTTGTGGGACAGTTGTTAAACTATCACATGGTGTGAAGACTTACTGGAGCTGAGGCTATAAAATAAAAATAGGATTTTACTACATAGACCCTGGGCATCAACTTCTAATAGACCAAGGTTGGCCCAGTCATAGGGATTTGCAGTATCTGTCAGTGAAGATCTTATCTTGATTGTTACTGAGAAATTCAGCTTTGATAAAATTGGCTGCTTTTTGACATGTAGAAGAGGAAAAGTGAATGCACCTAGTTGCAAATTGCCTGGCCCCTCCTTGAATGTGACCCCATTTCATAACTTGTTCAGCAAGCACCACTCTTCCCACATAAGGAATTGTAGTCTCAGGGGCTCCCTCCATAAGCACCTTCCTTGAATAAATCATCCTGCCAGGGTCACTTTGGGAAGTAATCTGTTCTTGGATATTCTTACACTGTCTAAAGAATCTATTGTGTTGTGCTGGGGAGGTCAGTTTCCTAGTGGGAAACTAAAGAGGTGCCCTTTTTCGTTGGAAACATTGAACATTTAAAAATGGTGGCTTGTTTTTGTTTTATATTGAGGCTACAACCTAGTAGGGTCTATGAAAATTTAATAGTTCATCACCAGCTGGGCTGAAACTAGGGCAAGGTGAGTAAGGTCTCAGGTGCAAAATGTAAGGGGTGCCAAAACTACAATACTTCAGGGCATTATTTTAATGCAATATTTGAAAAATTCCTTATTAATGCAAAAATCCGTGGGGAAAAAAATACCAGATTTAAGGAAAAACAAGATCTGACCCTGCACTCATGTGACTAATTGCACTTGCCTCACTCCAACCTCATCCCTGATGGACCAGCCTTAAAAAAAAATAGTAGAAAATATTAGGGTACATTAGACATGTTAAGTGTGTGAGTGAGTGAGAGATACTGGATCCGAATGGAAGATGTAAAACATAAACTGTGCACAGCAGTAGCTGAGGTCAGGGACACTGGAGGCAAGTTGCCTGCGTGTGTGGCTTTGGTTGTTTTACTTAACCTCTCAGTGCTTTCCTCTTGTCATCTGTAGGATGGAGATAAGAATACTGCCTTCATTATTGACAGGATAACCACATTTTATCCCAACAAGGACAGTTTTGATAGTGGAAAGTGGCATGGACCATCCAGCTCTTTTATTTTGCAGTAATTATCAAATAATAAGGCAATTACAGATTTAAATGATGAAAAAATCACAAAGCCATTCAGTCATGAGCATTCAGATGCCTACAGCAAGACTGCTCAGCCTCTATGATGATGGTCTCATGTTGATCAAACCTATGATTTTCCCATGTTTACCACTGACCCCACCAAGTAGTTGCCTAGGGGCTTAATGGGTTTTGCATGCCATGTCATGGGCCAAGGCCGGTGCTCCAAATGCTTGTTAGCAGGACAGCAATATCTCACCACTGACAGACTGAATGAAAGATTTATTTATCCTCAGCCTCTTTTGTCTGAGTGCACTTCATTTTATCAGCAACTTCTGTTCCAGTTATCCTGGAAAGAGTGTTAGCTCTGACATTGCTTTTGGAAAGGTTCAAGAGCAGAGGCCACAGGTGGTGATTTTTTTTTTTTTTTTAAGATTTCAGCACATGTTGAAGTGAGAACTTGTGTACTGCACCTGTGGGCCCCCACCCCAGAAGATCACACCATGACAGAAAGCAGATGTATACAGAGTAAAGGTCTACCAAACCCATCTCAGTTTATTTTAATGCAACTATTAATAGGTGTTTTATTTTAGAACTAATAATTCAGGACAGATGCCAAGTTACACAGGGCATCAGAAAAATAGGCAGAACTAGGACTTTCTGTAGTAAGCCGGCTGTATGATCATGGCACTCACAGTTGTGGGGATTAAATCAGTTCCTGTATGGAAAGTACCTAGATTAGTGCCTGGTTTGTAGTAAGCCCTCAATCACTGTGAGTTCTTGTTACCATTTTTTGTTAACATACTTTAGACTCAAAAAATGTGAAAAGCACTGGTTTGGAAAGATGTCATTTCCTAAGGGATAAATAATCGGAAATGCCTCCTCTTTTTTTTTTCCCCCCAAATTTAATTGTCAGCGGTAGTAAGAGCCTTGACTACAAAGAGACACACCTGCTTGTTGTTTTAATTAAAGTTTTAAATTTCAGCTTAAACTTTAAATTCATAACCGTAGACCTCAGATGCAGTCTCCCACTACATTTGCCTCAGCATCCTGACCCCATCTCTCTCTTGAGAGCATTGGTTTTTTACTCTCCCAAACTACTGTTTAATATCATATCTCTTTCCTCCTTAAACTTTCTATATTCCTTCTTTCCATCCCATTTTCAGCTTGTAACTTCCCTGATAATCCTTGGAAATGATAGGAGCAATTAGGAGTTCCTACATTATACCAGCATCAAACTACCAGTGGATCAGCGCCCACTGTCACTCTTCCCTTTTGTCTGTATAGTGGTAAAGCACATGGTCTCTGGAGACAGTATCACACTTCAGATCTTGCTGTGCTGCTTCGTGGCTCATGAGCATGGGCAAATTGTTTAACTGTTTGGGTATCCTCATGAATGAACTGACCCTAATTTAAGTCATTATTAAAATGGCGGAAATATCTGTCCCCATGTAAGGCTAACCCTGGCCCTTGGCTCTGAGTTGTCATCCTTTCTTCTCAAGGTGTTTTTTTCCCCTTGAAATTATGGTGTTCTTTCACTGCAGTGTTGATTTTTCCCTTTTCGCTACAGTATTCCTCTTGTTAAACCTGTTCTTTTATCTTCCATTTTGAAAAAAGGTTCCTCCCATTATCCCACATTATCTTCCAGGCTATCTTCTAGGCTCTCCTGCAGAGCAAAGGCAAATGGAAGTGATGTCTAAACTCTGCCATCATTTCCTTTGTTCTAGACAGGCTTTTTAAATGGTGGAGTGTTCCATTCTCAGAGCTTTTTTTTTTTTTTTCTTTGAGAAATGATTTTATTACTCAATGTTGTAGTTAAGTTACCCCCTCCCCAAACTTTATACTTGACAAATAACAGTTGAGTGTATTGAAGATGTACAGTGTGAGGTTTTGCTATAAGTGTACACTGTGAAATGATTACTACCATCAAACTAATTAACATACCCATCACCTCACTTGGTTACCTTTTTTGTCAATTTACACTTATGAGGTGATCTTACCCAGTTTTGTGGATTTAAAACATTGTTTGCTGGTTACTGTCAAAGATCCTTTTCCAGATTTATTCTCTCCCTTAGTTGTGTTTATCTATATAATTACTTGCTAACCCTACTGGCATGTCTTTACAGGCATCTAAATTTAATGGCATCAAGATGACCTGAGTTCCACCCCAAGTCTGCAGTAGTCCCCATCTTAAACACTACCTAACAAGTTGTTGCGGAGAAGGCAATGGCACCCTACTCCAGTACTCTTGGCCTGGAAAATCCCAGAGGAGCCTGGTGGGCTGCAGTCCATGGGGTCGCAAAGAGTCGGGCACGACTGAGCGACTTCACTTTCACTTTTCACTTTCATGCAGTGGAGAAGGAAATGGCAACCCACTCCAGTGTTCTTGCCTGGAGAATCCCAGGGACGGAGAGCCTGGTGGGCTTCTGTCTATGGGGTCGCACAGAGTCGGACACGACTGAAGCGACTTAGCAGCAGCAGCAGCAGCAGCAAGTTGTTGAAGCCAAGAATCTGAGACATATTCCTCTCTTTTCCTCACCTCCCCACATCAAATGCATCAGCATGAACTGTTGGTTTTACCCCAAAAGAATAATCACTAGAATCTAAGTTTCATCATGGAATTGCGTTTTGTCTGTGCTGTTCAATTATGTATTCTAATGATGTATGTAGCTCCTGTCACACAATATGAATCAAATATTTTTGGAATGAAGGAATGAGTTTTGACTCTGACCACTTCGATGACCAGTACCACAGTCTATGCCAGCAACACGTCCCTGTATTTCTGTGATAGCCTCCTGACTAATCTGCTGCTGCTTCTCATGAACTACCCACGCAACATCCTGATATTTGCTATGTTGAATCTAGCCAGTGATTCTAATCCAATCAGAATAAAATCTATCCTTTCATACTTGTCTACAAAGTCTTATATGAACTTAAAATTACCATTCCTCCAACCTCATTTCCTACTCTTTTATCTTTCTCATTCTCTACCACCCGCTCTAATACTGCTCACGTTTCCCCCAAACAACCTTATTGTAGGACTCACTGGGACACTTGTGAAAAGTAGTCATTCTCAGTAACCTCCCTGCAGACTCTGTTTCACAAGATTTGGGGTGTGACACTCTTCTATATTCTTAACAGGCATTCCGGGTGTATTATGATAAGATACAGATACAACCTAAGAATCCTCCACATAGCATTCCATAAAAGTATTCCTAGTTATTCAGAACCAGGGAGCAAAATGAAACTCCTTTTCTATTTCTGGTCTGGGAGAGCATACAGTCAGTGGGTAATTACTAAGCTAAACCAGGGAATTCTGAGAATACAATTTATGTAACTGTAATACCTTTACATTCTAGTAATATTTCCTGAGTGGCACATGTGACTTCAAACTTCTGCCACTTTGTGCTAGACATCTATGGAAGAGGTTCAAGAAATGGTTAGCAGCATCAGGGAGGTGAAAATTGAGAGAGGCTTGATATTGAGCAATGTGCAGCAAAGGGCATGCACTTGTGTGCATTGTTTCCTGGGATGAGGGAAAGAGAGAAAGAGGGCAGCACACAGGCTACCAGCCCAGAGTATGCGAAGGAAGCATTTTGGCACATGACTCAGTTTTTACACATATAAGCTCGTCAATGTAAGCAACGTCTAAATTGCAGTGTTCAGATTTCCTTGGTGGTCCAGTGGTTAAGAATATGCCTGCCAATGCAGGGGACATGGGTTTGATCCCTGGTCCAGGAAGAGTCCACATGCGACAGGGCAACTAAGCCCATGCTCTGCCAGTAGAGAAGCTACTGCAATGAAAAGCCCACGTACTGCAACTAGAGAGTAACCCCGACTCTCTGCATCTAGAGAAAGCCCTTCAGCAGCAAGGAAGACCTGCTGCTAAGTTGCTTCAGTTGTATCCGACTCTGTGTGACCCCATAGACGGCAGCCCACCAGGCTCCCCCGTCCCTGGGATTCTCTAGGCAAGAACACTGGAGTGGGTTGCCATTTCCTTCTCCAATGCAAGAAAGTGAAAAGTGAAAGTGAAGTCGCTCAGTTGTGTCTGACTCTTTGTGACCCCATGGACTGCAGCCCACCAGGCTCCTCCATCCATGGGATTTTCCAGGCAAGAGTACTGGAGTGGGGTGCCATTGCCTTCTCCGAAGGAAGACCTAGCACAACCAAAACTTAATAAATAAATATTTTAAAAATAGCATACCTTACAATGTTCATCTTTACATCTAGGTATTTGGAAGCATTAAAATTGACAATGAAACATTTTTGTTTTTGCTCCGGCAGAGTAGTATGTAACTATGGCTTTACCAGCAGGTTCATTTTGAAAACTGTCTTTCATCTCCTGTGTGTAAAACTTCAACTTCAGTTCTTTAGTGATATTGTTACAGGCACTAATGTTCTATGTACCAAAGAGCGTGTTTCTCTCCTGGAATGTGAAACTGAAAACAAGTGCAAGGCTTCTGGAGTGCTATATGAAATTGTATTATAAACCAGACCACTGCTTCCCAAATGTTTCTGCACTTGGAATTAACTGGGGAGCTTCAGAGATACTCCTGTGCCCCATTCTGAGACTGAGATGAATGGGTATGAGGTATGACCAAGGTTTGGAATTTTTGAAAGATCTCCAAGCTATTCTAATGTGCAGGCAAGTTTGGGAACCACTGAAGTGGAGATTTTGAGCCATGTATTTCCAACTTCAAACTTCTAGGTAATGTAAATTTGGGGTTTCTGCATTAAAATTTAAGTTGAGACAATGAAATAAGTCTAATTGGATTTTATCAGGTTGAAATCAACATGATTAGGGACCTTATTTACATAAAACCAAGCAATTCATGAAAAAGTCAAGGTAGTTTTATGCTCAAAGACACATAAATTATTAATGTTCAAAACAACAAGGTTTTAAAGTCATTTTGTCAGATGGAATATATATCTCCAACTACAGTTGCTAGGCTGCAGCAAAACACAAGGCTCTCAGTTAGATTTTAATTTCAGGGAAACAAGGAATAATGTATTAATATAAGTCTGTTCCATGTAACATCTGGGATGTACTTATACTAAATATTGTTTATCATTTATCTGAAATTCAAGCTTGTGTGCCCTGTATATTTTTTAATTGAAATATAGTTAATTTACAATGTTGTGTTAGTTTCAGGTGTACAGCAAAGAGATTCATCATATATATGTGTGTATATATATGCAGTCTTGTTCAGATTCTTTTCCATTGTCAGTTATTATAAGATACTGAGTAAAGTTCCCTGTGCTATACAGTAGGTCCTTTGTCATTTACTTATTTTATATATAGTAGTATATATATGATGTTTGGCCTCTTTTTAAATTATTAATTGGAGGATAATTGCTTTACAATATTGTATTGGTTTCTGCCATACAACAGTGTGAATCAGTCATAAGTATACATATGTCCCCTCCCTAGTGAGCCTCCCCCCACCCCCAACCTGATCCTACCCCTCCAGGTTGTCACAGAGTACTAATTTGAGCTCCCTGTGTTTTAAAGTCACTTCCCACTAGATATCTAATTTACATATGCTAATGTAGATGTTTCAGTGCTACTCTCAATTTGTCCCTCCCTCTCCTTCCCCCGTTGTGTCCACCAGTCTCTTCTCTATGTCTGTGTCTCTCTTCCTGCCCTGCAGATAGGTTCATCAGTACAGTTTTCTAGATTCCATATATAATGTGTTAATATATGATATTTGTTTTTCTCACTCTGTATAACAGGCTCTAGGTTCATCCACATCACTAGAACTGACTCAAATTTGTTCCTTTTTATGGCTGAGTAATATTCCATTATATATATGTACCATAACTTCTTTATCCGTTCATCTGCTGATGGACATCTAAGTTGCTTCCATGTCCTAGCTATTGTAAATAGTGCTGCAATGAACATTGGGATACCTGCGTCTTTTTGAATTATGGTTTTCTCAGGGTATATAATGCAGGAGACCCAGGTTCAATCCCTGGGTCAGGAAGATCCTCCAGAGAAGGAAATGGCAACCCACTCCAGAACTCTTGCCTGGAAAATCCCATGGACGGAGAACCTGGTGAGCTATAGTCCATGGGGTCGCAAAGAGTTGGACACGACTGAGCGACTTCACTTCACTTTCAGGGTATATGCCCAGTAGTGGGATTGCTGGGTCATATGGTGGTTTTATTCGTAGTTTTTAGGGAAATCTCCACACTGTTCTCCATAGTGAGTAGTGTGTACATGTTATTCCCAATTTCCTAATTTATCCCTCCTCTCCCTTTGCCCTTTGGTAACCATAAGTTTGTTTCTATGTCTGTGAGTCTATTTCTGTTTTATAAATAAGTTCATTTGTATCATTTTTTAGATTCCACCTATAAGTGGTATCATATGATATTTGTCTTTCTCTGTCTGACTTACCTCATTTAGTATGATAATCTCTAGGTCCATCCATATTGCTCCAAATGACATTATTCCATTCTTTTTATGGCTGAGTAATATTCCATTGTATATGTATACCACATCTGTTTTATCCATTCATCTCTTGATGAATTTTCTTTGCTAAATGTGACAACTCTGTCCCAATTTTAAGGGACCAACCTGAGCAGTGATTCAATATATGAATCAAGACAAAAATTAACTTCAGCTTCTTGCTCACTATGTGTCGTTCTATTTTCTAAATTACACTGACTGATTAAACACCTAGAACTCTACGTGACTGTGTCTGCACTCAGTCAACGGTACCTTATTTTGCCTCTTCTGTCTTCTCCGGAGCCTCAAAAACTCCTTGTGCTGCCTGGAGACAAAGTTCACTGCTGCATATTCCAGTAAGGCTGCGAACACAAACAGAAGGCACACCGCCATCCAGATGTCAATCGCTTTTACGTAGGAGACCTGAGAGAAAGGGAGAGAGAAAAGCACCATGAAAACTGGTGGGGAAACCAGGTTCCGTATGATGTGAGCAGCAGACAAACCTCAGTTCCCTTCAACAAGGATTATTTTCTAGACTTTCCTTAAGAAAATACTTAAGCATTTTCCATCCCACTTTGCAGATTCTGAACAGAGCAGTGAAAATTATAGCCCCCTCTCCACCCCCTGGCCCAGGTCCTTGTTCTGTCTTTCTCAGTATAGTCCACCTGCTCAAGTAGCCCCTGAGACCAGCCCGAAAGATAACTACAAGAATTGCCTTCATGAAAAAAAGGAAGGAAAATAAAGCTTTGAGATACAGCAGAGTCAGGGTTACTTTTGAAACTGCTCATTTCCTTATATTTTTCTTAACATAAAAACTCATTACTTAGTTCGTTCAGTTAGTTCAGTCACTCAGTCATGTCTGACTCTCTGCAACCCCATGAAGCAGAGCATGCCAGGCCTCCCTGTCCATCACCAACTCCCGGAGTTCACCCAAACTCACGTCCATCGAGTCGGTGATGCCATCCAGCCATCTCATTCTCTGTCGTCCCCTTCTCCTCCTACACCCAATCCCTCCCAGCATCAGGGTCTTTTCCAATGAGTCAACTCTTCGCATTAGGTGGCCAAAGTATTGGAGCTTCAGCTTCAGCATCAATCCTTCCAATGAACACCCAGGACTGATCTCCTTTAGAATGGACTGGTTGGATCTCCTTGCAGTCCATGGGACTCTCAAGAGTCTCCTCCAACACCACAGTCCAAAAGCATCAATTCTTTGGTGCTCAGCTTTCTTCACAGTCCAACTCTCACATCCATACATGACCACAGGAAAAACCATAACCTTGACTAGATGGACCTTTGTTCTCAAAGTAATGTCTCTGCTTTTTAATATGCTATCTAGGTTGGTCATAACTTTCCTTCCAAAGAGTAAGCATCTTTGAATTAATATAATTCTAAAACTCGGATGAGAAATAAACTATATGTGGCCTTGGGTCCTTGAAAAACCAGTTTGTAATTTCCGTTCCACTATTGATCCTAACTGATGTGGAAGCACATTTTTTTTTCTTTTTTTTTAGTTGAGGTGTACAATAATATAGGTTACAGGTGTACAATACAGTTATTCACAATTTTTAAAGGTTGTGCTCCATCTGTTGGCTCATTTCCAAGGCAAACCATTCAACATCACAGTAGTCCAAGTCTATGCCTCAACCACTGATACCAAAGAAGCTGAAGTCGAAAAGTTCTGTGAAGACCTACAAAAAAAGATGTCCTTTTCATCATAGGAGCTGCTGCTGCTGCTAAGTCGCTTCAGTCGTGTCCAACTCTGTGCGACCCCATAGACGGCAGCCCACCAGGCTCTGCTGTCCCTGGGATTCTCCAGGCAAGAACACTGGAGTGGGTTGCCATTTCCTTCTCCAGTGCCTGAAAGTGAAGAAGTCGCTCAGTCATGCCTGACTCTTAGCGACCCCATGGAATGCAGCCCACCAGGCTCCTCTGTCCATGGGATTTTCCAGGCAAGAGTACTAGAGTGGGGTGCCATTGCCTTTTCCATCATCATAGGAGAATGGAATGCAAAAGCAGGAAGTCAAGAGATACCTAGAGTAACAGGCAAATTTGGCCTTGCAATACAAAATGAAGCAGGGCAAAGGCCTACAGAGTTTTCTCAAGAGAACATACTGGTCATAGCAAACCCCTTTTCCAAAAACCCAACAGACCACTATACACATGGACATCACCAGATGGTCAATTCTGAAATTCGATTGATTATATTCTTTGTAGCTGACGATGGAGAAACTCTATGCAGTCAGCAAAAACAAAAGCTGAAGCTGACTATGGCTCAGATCATGAACTCCTTATTGCCAAAATTCAGGTTTAAATTTGAAAGTAGGGAAAGGCACTGGGCCATTCAGGTATGACCTAAATCAAATCCCTTATGATTATACAGTGGATGTAATGAATATATTCAGGAGATTAGATCTGATAGAGTGCCTGAAGAATTATGGGCAGAGGTTCATAACATTGTATAGCAGGCAGTGACCAAAACTATCACAAAGAAAAAGAAATGCAAAAAGGCAAAGTGGTTGCCTGAGGAGGCCTTACAAATAGCTGAGAAAAGAAGAGAAGTGAAAGGCAAAGGAGAGAAAGAAAAATATACCCAACTGAATGCAGAGTTCCAGAGAATAGCATAGCATGGAGAGATAAGAAGACCTTCATATGTGAATAATGCAAAGAAATAGAAGAAAACAATAGAATGGGAAAGATTAGAGATCTCATCAAGAAAATTGGAAATATCAAGGAAAATTTTCACTCAAGGATGGGCACAATAAAGGAAAGAAACAGTAGGAACCTAAAAGAATCAGAACCTAAGAAGAGGTAGCAAGAATACACAGAAGAATTATACAAAAAAGGTCTTAAGGACCCAGATAACAACAATGATGTGGTCATTCACCTTGAGCCAGACATCCTGGAGTGTTAAGTCAAGTGGGCCTTAAGAAGCATCACTGAGAACAAAGCTAGTGGAGGTGACGGAATTCCAGTGGAGCTGTTTCAAATCCTGAAAGATGATGCTGTCAAAGTGCTGCACTGAATGTGTCAGCAAATTTGGAAAACTCAGCAGTGGCCACAGAACTGGAAAAGGCCAGTTTTCATTTCAATCCCAAAGAAGGGCAATGCCAAAGAATATTCAGACTACCATACAATTGCACTCATTTCACCTTCCAGCAAGATAATGCTCAAAAATCTGTCAAGCTAGGCTTCAGCATTATATAAACTGAGAAATTCCAGATGTACAAGCTGGATTTAGAAACTGCAGATAAATCAGAGATTAAATTGCCAACATCTGTTCATAGAGAAAGCAAGAGAATTCCAGGAAAACGTCTACTTTGGCTTCATCGTCTATGCTAAAACCTTTGACTGTGGATCACAGCAAACTGTTGACAATTCTTAAAGAGATGGAAATATCAGACCGCTTTACCTATATCCTAAGAAACCTGTATGCAGGTCAAGAAACAACAGAACTGGACATGAAGCAATGGATTGGTTCAGAATTGAAGAAAGAGTATGACAAGGCTGTATATTGTTTCTTGTTTATTTAACTTCTGTGTAGAGTACATCAAGTGAAATGCCAGGTTGGATGAATCACAAGCTGAAATCCAGATTGCTGGGAGAAATATCAGCAACTTCAGGTGCTGCAGATAATACCACTCTAATGGCAAAAGTGAAAAGGAACTAAAGAGCCTGTTGATAATGGTGAAAGTGAAAAAACTGGCTTAGATCTCGGCATGCAAAAAGTTAAGATGATGGCATCTGGCCCTATCACTTTATGGCAAATAGAAAGGGAGAAAATGGTATCAGTGGCAGATTTTATTTTCGTGGGCTCCAAAATCACTGTAGATGGTGATAGCAGCCATGAAATTAAGACACTTGCTCCTTGGAAGAAAAGCTATGACAAACCTAGACAGCATATTAACAAGCAGAGACATCACTTTGCTGACAAATGTCCAGATAGTCAAAGCTGTGGTTTTTCCAGTAGTCACGTACAGATGTGAGAGCTGGGCCACAAACGATGAGTGCTGAAAAAGGGATGCTTTTGAGCTGTGGTGCTGTAAGAGCCTCTTGAGAGTCCCGTGGACAGCCAGGAGATCCAAGCAGTCCATCCTAAAGGAAGTCAACCCTGAATATTCACTGGAAGGACTGATGCTGAAGCTGAAACTCCAATACTTCGGCCACCTGATGCAAAGTACTGACTCATTGGAAAAGACTCTGATGATGGGAAAGGTTGAAGGCGAGAGGAGAAGGGGACGACAGAAGATGAGATGGTTGGTTGGCATCAGCAATTCAATGGACATGAGTTTGAGCAAACTCGTTGAGATCATAAAGGAGAGAGAAGCCTGGGGTGCTGTAGTCCATGGGGTGGCAAAGAATCGGACACGACTGAACAACACCACCTCCATTTGTAGTTATTATAAAATACTGGCTATATTCCCTGTATTGTACAATACATCATTTTAGCTTATTTTATACCTATTAATTTGTACCTCTTAATCACCTACTCCCAACTTGCCCCTTTCTCCTCCCCTCTCCCCACCGGTAAACCACTTGTTTGTTCTGTGTATCTGTGGGTCTAGTTCTTTTATGTTATAGTCACTAGTTTGTTTCTTTTTTTATATTCCACATGTAATTGATCCACGTGTAAGTGATATCATGCAGTAATTGTCTTTCTCTTTGGACTTATTTCACTTAGCATACTGCCAAATTTTGATAGGGATTTCATTAAGTCTGTAGTTTGCTTTGGGTGGTATGATCATTTTAACAATATTAATTCTTCCAATCCAAGAACATGATATATCTGTCTATCTATTTGTATCATCTTCAGTTTCTTTCATCAATGTTTTATAGTTTACAAAGTACAGGTCTTCTACCTCCTTAGGTAAGTTTATTCCTAGGTATTTTATTCTTTTTGATGTGATGGTAAGTGGGTAAGTGGGTAAGTTTCCTTAATTTCTCTTTCTGAATATTCATCGTGAGTATATAGAAATGCAACAGATTTCTCTGTGTTATTTTTTTTTATCCTGCAACTTTACTGAATTCCTTGATAAGCTCTAGTAGTAGTGGGTAGCACCTTCAGGATTTTCTATTTACAATATCATGTGTAAACAGTGACAATTTTACTTCTTCGTTTTCAATTTGGATTCCTTTTATTTCTTCTTGTCTGATTGCTATGTCTAGGACTTTTAATACCATGTTAAATAAAGTGAGATGGGGCATCCTTGTCTTGTTCCTGATCTTAGAGGAAATGCTTTCAGCTTTTCAACATTGAGTATGATATTAGCTGTCAGTTTGCCATACACAGCTCTTATTATGTTGAAGTTTAATGTTTTTAAGCTATCACAATTCAGGAATATTCAGCCAAAATAAAATATCAGTGTTCTGGGCCTTGGGAAGGTAACTGGTTAAAAAGGAAACTTTCATAACCCTTTGGTGATTGGTTGAATATTTCGTATATCTTATAATTTGATAAAGCAGAATCTGAAAGCAAATACTTTTTACTTGCAATGCAAATTTCCCCTCATGTCACTCAACTTCCAATTATTTTTTAAAATATGAGGGGAAAAATAACTAGATAAAGTTGTAACATAGTGGACAACAGACTACAAAGGATTCTTATTCAGCTGTCTGTGTGAATGTGTACTGTACTGTGCTAGGCTTAGTCGCTCAGTTGTGTCCAACTCTTTGCGACCCCATGGACTGTAGCCCACCGGGCTCCTCTGTCCAGGGGATTCTCCAGGCAAGAGTACTGGAGTGAGTTGCTGTGTCCTCCTCCAGGGGATCTTCCCAACCCAGGGGTTGAACCTGTGTCTTCTACATTGCAGGCTTCCCACCAGGGAAGCCCATGAATGTGTACTATCTAGTTCCAATTTTAAATAGGGTTTCCAAAGTTTTGATAGCTGACGCTGAATGTTTGCCAGCCAGAATTTTAAGCATTTTATATATATTAATTTTCTAACCAGTATAACAACTGTATTACCCCCACTTTGTGATGAGGAAACTGAGTTACAGAGAGGTTCAATTATTACTGAAGATCAGAAAGCTAAAAGGTGGCAGAGCTAAGGTTGGAACAAGAACTCAGTCTGACTGGTAATTTTCCTTTCTGAACATACACAAACATACTACTAGGATTATACCCTTTGTTTCTTGCGTTTATTTCTCTTTGATCTTTATAGTAATCATTTCCCATGTCATTTAACTTTCTTCTAAATTGTAATTTCCAATGCTTGTGTAATTGTCTAAACCATCATAATTGTTCTATATGATAGGATATTTAGGTGATTTTTAGTTTTAGTTTATTCTACTATAAATTTGGGCTATGAATATCCTTCCCCTAATATTTGACTGTGTTTCTGTTTATTTGCTAGGTCAGCTTTTAGACTTGGGACTATGGAGTAAATTGTAAGAAAATAAGCTTCTGACCTAGAAAGTTATTAGGAACATAGAAGATGTAAAAGCAGAAACTCTAGAATAAGATGCCTGAAGTTAAGAACACTACTCTATTCCTTACTCTGACTTTGCCAGGTTGTTTAACCTCTCTTTACCTCCCTTCACCATCTGTATAAAGGAAAATAATAGTAGCTATTTCATAGAGTTATGTGGATAAAATCACTTAATGTATGCAGAGTGCTTAGAGTAGTGTTTGGGACAGAGTAAGTGCTATATAAATGTTGGCAATTATTTGACTCCATAAGGGTATGATTTTGTTATAGAAAAATCTTGGGAGAGACAGAAAAACAAGAAGGAAAATAAAAATCACCTACAGTCCTAGTATATTCCAAGTATTATTTTTAAGGTTACCACTTGCCTTACACTATTTGTCTCCATCAATCTGAACTACTTGTCAGTCCCGCATATGTTGTGACAAAGTGGTACAGCACCTGGGATGCTTATTCTCAGTCTTTCTGATTAATCATTGACTCAGAATCCCTCATGAGTTGGCTTGAATACCAGCTCCTCCGGGAAGCCTCTGTAAGATTCCTCCTACTTTTGTCTCATCTGGGTTGGGGACCACTTTTCTTTGCTCCGTTATACACTCTGTTGAACCTGTCTGTTTCTTTTTAGTCCACCAGCTTCCCTACCCCACCACTAGACTCACTAGACTATAAACTTTTTAAAGAAAGATCCTATATAGTATTATTCTTTGTATCACCAGTCCAGGACCTGGCCAATAGTGAGTAAACATTGGGTGTGGGATGAATGAATAAACAGATGTTTCAGTGACAGAAGGAAGGAATGAAGGAAATACCTCATTGTCTTTCCATTTTTTGTCCTGTAATTTCAACAGTTCTTCACTATATAACATTACCCATAATTGCATATATTGAATATTTCTGAGAGCAGAGTGTTAGTGCAGTGTAAGTCTCTCTGTTCACCAAGCATTCCTGGAATGTTTCTTTCCTTAATAAGCAATAAATTTTTTTTTGTATTTGCTGTTCTGGAGCAGTCCTATTCTCCTGTAATAATGGAACATTTCCAATCACAGCATTCCTGGTTATATATTATTCAGATGGCCTTTAAATGTTTTAAGACCTAATAATGAGAAGAATTTGTCAGTGCCTGTTAGATGTCCATACGAAGAAAGTCCAGTAGCATTCACCATCATTCCTCCCCTTCCTGATGTTTACGGCATTCAGTCATTTGTGAACCTAGCCCCCCACCCCGCTTCTAGCCATCAGCAGACCAGGCACACAAGTGGCTTCTTTTATAACTGCTCATAAATGAATCCTTCTCATCTCTTAATCATTTTGGTTGGTCTCCAAGTTTCCTCCAAATCATGATCATCTTTCCAGCACTGAAATGCTGGTATTAAATGCATTATTCACACAGACGTAGAAGGTACTGTGAGACATCTATTATATATGGTGGGATGTCCTTCAGTGCTGCTCTCTCAGGACTGAAATGCCTTTTTGTTACTTTTATCCAGCTCTGATGTCAGATTCTCTCTCTTTGGCTGCTAATTCTTACATGTTTTTAGCTCACGTTTTTCTCTGTCACGGTATCTTTATGATTTGGGGGCTTACATGAGCCATTCCTTAACTACTTTACTACAATCTTGCAAAATAGTTTTTATATTAATGAAATTCTCAAAATGCTATTATGATTCACTGAACTGTTAGTTTTCCAGGTATATTTAATTCAGAAACAAACATTGAGGGCCTACCATGTGAAAGGCACTGTAGTAGGTGCTGAATGGAAGACGGGGCAGAAGAAATGACAATAACTAACGTGCACATCTTTTCTTCTCAGGACTCCCCAGATGAGACTCTGGGAAACCTGTTCACATGGTGCTCCAGAAAATGTCATTCACATAGGTCAGTTCAGTTCAGTCGCTCAGTCGTGTCTGACTCTTTGCGACCCCATGGACTGCAGCAAGCCAGGCCTCCTTGTCCATCACCAACTCCTGGAGTTCACTCAAACTCATGGGCATCGAGTCAGTAATGCCATCCAACCATCTCATCCTCTCTTGTCCTCTTCTCCTCCTGCCTTCAATCTTTTCCAGCATCAGGGTCTTTTCAAATGAGTCAGCTCTTCACATCAGGTGGCCAAAGGATTGGAGTTTCAGCTTCAACATCAATCCTTCCTATGAACACTCAGGACTGATCTCCTTTAGGATGGACTGGTTGGATCTCCTTGCAATCCAAGGGACTCTCAAGGGTCTTCTCCAACACCTCAGTTCAAAGCATCAATTCTTCGGCACTCAGCTTCCTTTATAGTCCAACTCTCACATCCATACATGACTACTGGAAAAACCATAGCCTTGAATAAACAGACCTTTGTTGGCAAAGTAATGTCTCTGCTTTTAATATGCTATCTAGGTTGGTCATAACCTTCCTTCCAAGGAGCAAGTGTCTTTTAATTTCATGGCTGCAGCCACCATCTGCAGTGATTTTGGAGCCCCTCAAAAATAAACTCTCTCATTGTTTCCACTGTTTCCCCATCTATTTCCCCTGAAGTGATGGGACTGGATGCCATGATCTTCATTTTTTTGAATGTTGAGCATTAAGCCAACTTTTTCACTCTCCTCTTTCACTTTCATCAAGAGGCTCTTTCCTTCTTCTTTACTTTCTGCCATAAGGGTGGTGTCATCTGCGTATCTGAGGTTATTGATATTTCTCCCAGCAATCTTGATTCCAGCTTGTGCTTCATCCAGCCCAGTGTTTCTCATGATGTACTCTGCNAAAATGAAGATCATGGCATCCAGTCCCATCACTTCATGGGAAATAGATGGGGAAACAGTGGAAACAATGAGAGAGTTTATTTTTGAGGTGCTCCAAAATCACTGCAGATGGTGGCTGCAGCCATGAAATTAAAAGACGCTTGGTTCTTTGAAGAAAAGTTATGACCAACCTAGATAGCATATTAAAATGCAGAGACATTACTTGCCAACAAAGATCCGTCTAGTCAAAGCTATGGTTTTTCCAGTAGCCATGTATAAGTATGAGAGTTGGACTAGAAAGAAAGCTGAACACTGAAGAACTGATGCTTTCAAACTGTGGTGTTGGAGAAGACTCTTGAGAGTCCGTTGGACTGCAAGGAGAGCCAACCAGTCAGTCCTAAAAGAACTGAACTTAGGACACTAGTAAACTAGAATTTCCACTTCAGGTGGATCCCCAGTGCAATATGGAAAGAAAAAATACACAATGCTTTAAAAGACGCAGGGCCACTCAATTCACAGTATAATGTAATGTGAGAGATAAATAAATTTTTATTGTATTAATCCATGGAGATTTCAGGGTTTTGTGTTTCCTACACTCTTAAGCCCGTCATTCAGCCCTGATCACTTACCAGCATTCTTGTCCTAATTTTCAAAGGCCCAGGCAATTCCCTGGTGGTCCAGTGGTTAGGAATCTGTGCTTTTACTGCAGGGGACCCAGGTTTAATCCCCCATGACAAAGAATTATGCAGCTTCAAATATTAGTAGTGTTAAGGTCTGACAAATTCAGTCTACACTCTTCTAGCATGGAAGTTCTTCCTCCCTTTTCCTGCTTTCTCTGTCTGTTTAGCTCAAAGTCCATCTCCATGCTTTTTCTGCCTAATTTAGGCCACAATAGCCT
>SJYA01003372.1:881279-893811 GCA_006410615.1 Neotragus moschatus
GCCTAATTTAGGCCACAATAGCCTTACTCATCTTTAGCATTTGTAATACACTTATAGTGAGGATCAGATAGTTGAGTGTGCTAAATGGTTGCATGTATTATGTGTCCAGCTAAAGTATAGGATGCCTGGAGGATAAAGGCTCAGGGATGTCTTTTGTATCTGTGCCACCAAGGACAAGTCTTTGTTCATCAAGTGCCTCATAGTTTCTGTTGGTTGGCGAGTTATTCAAGCTGCATATAAATTCAAATTCCTTTCACAATCACTAAAGGGATAAAATTATCTGACATCTTTTAAAGCCAGTAAATGATGATACTGAGATTACTCCAGATTTATTTTCACTAAGGGAAAGAAGAATACTTACTCTGTTGAATTTACAATTCACGTACTTTACAAAGATATCTGGTGAAACAGTAGAGTCAGTGAAGTTTTTTAGGTTTTTTAGGTTTTTGTGACACTAAGTAAGCAATTATCTGTTATTTGAACAGTTGGTACAGTTTAGCTCATTGCTCAGTTACTTTAGCATCATATTGACATTTCTTAGAGATGTTTTTTATTAGTGTTTTTTTTTCCCCAACACTGTGTAGGTATTTTTGAAAACCTTGGCAGTTTTTCTTGAGGAAATCTTTTCATTTATTATATATTCAGATTAGATTCAAAATGGAGAATCAAGCCACGAATGTATTTACTTTAGTCTCATAATTTGTTTTGTCTATTTCTTGTGTCACGAAGCCAGTTATTCATGAGTTGGGTCATGTTCTACCCAATTATTGTCAGCATAGAAGAGTGGCTTCTTGTTGTATAAAAATTGCCTAAATGTGCTTACAGTATGTATGTTTTCTCCATCCATCATGAGCAAGGCACTCCTATTTGACCCTGTGCCAACTAAAATATATCCACATTCCCAGCCCCTAGGCTGACCCCAGAGAACTGTGACATTCCTCCAGTAGCCAGTCAAGGAGGATGGGTTGTGAACAAGAATGGACAGTTCTCTACAATAGAGAAAAATCACAAGTGATTGTGGTAAACCAAATATTATTTTAATAGAAAAGATACAAAATGGAATTTATAGGGAATCTCAAAATACTAAGATATTTTTCTTGCTTTAAGTGGAATGATGTCTCACACCCATCTGCTTGAGTCAATGTTTAATTATTCTCAAAGTATGCATACAAGCCCTTGCTAAAGTGGAATAGAAGCTTTTCTGTTCTGTACAGTGCAGTTTATTTTTATCCAATTTAGAAAGAAAAATTTTAATTAACCCTGATTAATGCAGCTGTTGAAATAGATACCTATTGGTCACAGTAGCCTGACTTGTGCTTCCATCACACGGAACAAAAGATTTTGGTAGCTTCACTCAATTTGTCTTTTATTGAGTGCTATGAAGTATACCACCACCCTCTCCATCCTTATTTTATGGGGAGAAAAATAAGTTTATTAAATGCATGTCTAACCCTTATACAGGTAGCAATCAACAAAGAGGAAAATGAGAATTCTGGCTTTGACTTTCTGTTTTGTCTCTTACCTACATTCAGTCATGGTAAAAAATATCACCATAAAAAGTATAGACAGTCGAATTAATCCTAGTGCCAAAGATTCATGGTGTTGTACATTTTAATCTTTACAATTTTACTGTCAAGTTGCCATTTTTATTGCCTAATTAAAGAGCTCACATCTGCTGTTTGATGCCAGGAAAATCAGATTTCCTTGGCAGAGAAGGATGGTGGCAGCATTGACTACCTGGCCTGTCCCAGTGTAACCACCCCACCCCGTTTTCTCTCCATGTCTTAAGCTCTTACTGGTTCTGGGTAGAGTACTGAATAAACGGAAAACTTGTGAGAGTGCTGTTTGTAGAAACAGCCATTAGGTGGCAGTGCCTCCAAGCCTGGTACCTGCAGGAACCAGCTAGTTACCAAGATACTCCTTAGATCATCAGGACAGGATTTGAACATCATTCTGGGACCAGATAATTTTGGTGTTGAGTGGCACACAAGTCTCGTTAGCTGGTATTATTCCCAAAGATGAGTAAGTTTCATTATGGTAGTCAGAAAACTGTTCAAAGCAAAGCACACTATTCATGTGAATTTTGTGAGTGGAGAAGTAGAAGGGCAGAACGGCCAGCCCCAGAATGCACAAGTAATCCTAGGTGATATCTGCTGTTAGAAGCATCGTAGGGACACCCTTGGCTTCCCTGGTGACCCAACAGTAAAGAATCTGCCTGCCAGTGCAGGAGATGCCGGTTCAGTCTCTGGGTTGGGAAGATCCCCTGGAGAAGGACATGGCAACCCACTCTACTGTTCTTGCCTGAAGAATCCCCTGAACAGAGGAGCCTGGCAGGCTATAGTCCATGAGGTCGCAAAGAGCTGGACATGACTTAGCAGCTAAACAACAACGAATTGACACCCTAGAAAAAGGCACCCCCAAGGCTCAGCAACTGTGGGCATCCGGGTGAGGGAGCCAAGGTGAGGAGGGAGTGGCATCTGAAGAAGGGGAGGAAGCAGGACTAGGGGAGATCTTGTTCCTTGTGTTTGTGTCTGCCACATAGCTCACCATATTCTCAGCTGATAGACAGGAATAGTGACTCCTTCCATAGTCTACTTCAATGACAAAAGAAGTGCAATACATTGCTTCTTAAGCAAGAGCAGGAATGAGGAGGGAGTTGGGAGCAAATTGCCCAACAGTGTAAGAATAACTGCAGTGAAGAAAAGAGCCAATTGGATGATCTCAGTTTTGGAAAGACAGCCACAGGGTTTTGCTGGATAATGAGATGATGCTCCACCAAATAGATATCTGTGTAGTCAGTGTGCGTGTGTGTGTGTGTGTGTGCACGTGTGTTAGAGAGAGAAGGAAAATTGGGGAGAATATGAAGATGGGAAAAGAAGGAAGGTAATGAAGAGCTTTGGAGCCAGGCCACCTTGGATTTGAATCCTAGCTGAATGATCAATGAACATTTTGGAATCTCACGTTTCTCATTTTAAACTAGGGACCCAAGGACTCCAGTGTCATTGAGAGATTGAATAAGACACTTTAGGTAAATCTTAACGCTTAATTGGCAGACTGTAGACCCTCAGTCACATTGCCAGGGATGTGTTCTGGAAGACATTACATAATTCAAAACTTGCATAATTCAAGACAGTTTTCCCTGGAGGTATAAATGTAAATTTGTTGTATTTCATGTTCTGTGCATGCAGTGAGACTTTATTAGTATTTTTATACTGCCCTATTTCAAATTCACATAAGCTAAGTTCATGTAAAATGGCACCTCATTGTAGTGAGTACTCACACATGTCAGGAGAGCTGAAATGTGCTGTTACAAAAACCAAACAACAAACTTTCACCACCATCATCCGTGAAACGCTTGCAAGCACACAACTCTATGAGTTATCTCTGAGACAAAGATAGGAAAACTGAGTTACTCCGTAACTTTACCAAGATCACACAGCAGAAAAGCGGATGAGCTGCCATTCACATGAACTGTGGCTTGACTCTACCCTCAGGGGTTTTCTGGTTCCCTGACCCCTGTGGAAACCTGTGTCCCCATGGAGTGAGTCAGGAGAATTATAGACTGTGATTTCACCAGGGGAAAACATCTGATGTAAGAGAGGTAAGAGAATCCAGGCAGTGGGCTGCGTGAGTACAGAAGAGCAGCGTCATACCTGCATGTAGCTCCCGTGAAAAGAAATGTTGAAAGATGAGCCAGTTTTCCATTTTCTTTCTCAGCCATGACTGCTGTTCCTACATCTTTGTTTACTCCACCACCCACCTCACCCCAGGTTCAAATTTCATACTTGTGAACAAGGAAGCAGAGGAGAGAAGTGTGGTTAAAAAAAAAAAAAAAAACTGTCCAGTCTCCTTCTTTGGACTCAGCCTGAGGGAAAGGCCTTGGAATGGTGGGTAGGTTTTGCAATGATGACAAATGTTTTCTCCTTTTCTCCATCCGGTCTTCCCCAGAGAGGAGGCTGGAAAGGAGAGGAAATCTGGAGAAGCTGAGCAGTCTCACCCCTGAGACTGGACTCATTGATTTGTGATTTCCAAGTTGCCTGTGCTCCCTGGAGTAGGATGTGGAGGCCGGATCAGGAAGGCAGCACCGGCCAAATCCCTCAGCCCCAACCATTTGTGAAACCCTGAACCTTGGCAGAGCGAGTGGGACATGCACAGGCTCTGTATCATCCCAGAGCAAACATGGCGGTAGAATTCTGATGCAAGCAAATTCCTGAGATGCTTGGGGTTGGTAAGCTAGGTGGGCAATGGATGATTCTGGACTACAGAACCACGGCAGTCTGAGAAGCCCATTTCAACCTGCAGTGATAGAGAAGTAATTTCCTCAAGAACATCTGGGATCCCGTGATGACTCTGGGGGACAAAGAGGCTTCCCCAGGTGCTGGACTTCCCCACAATGCGCCTGAATTCTCTGAGCGCTGGGATGCCACTGCCTGTGGATGAGGACGGGTGTTCCTTTGGTGGAGGACCAGAAGACTTCACGACTGAGATAGCAGTATCAATTGAATGGCAGTCGGTGGTAGCCAAGAAGCTTTGCGCCCACCCCTTGGCCTATCACCTGGTTTAGCATCAGGTCTACTTTACTGTGAGCTCATGATGCAGGCAGCAGATCGGTGAGGATGGCTCCACAGGAGCCGCCTTGACAGAAACCTTCCCTTCTTGACTTGAGACCCTGGGCACTTGTGCCTGGGGCACGCCAACCTTAAGCTCCTGAATCGAATCGGCTGCCTACTGTCTCATAGCATCCAAAATGTACCTGACATGGAAATATTCCAGGCCCTCATCACATTCAAGTTTACACATGGGGAGAAGAAAACAAGAAAAAGAGCTCCAGGCCAGTCAGAGGCTGGGAATTAACGTGATACAAGAGTCTCTGGCTGGGCTGGTGATCTCACTTTTTGTTACTGTAAATTACCAAAGAGCTGGTCTCTACTGTGTCCATTTCTTGAGCAGCATTTTGATGCAAGTCGGTTTCATGCCTTTCTCCTCACCACAAAATGAGAAGTTTTACAAACTACCCACTAAAAATTAGACTTACTTACACTAGATATGAGCCTACAGGAGTCTGTTTGTAATTCAAAAGAAATCTATAGCTTCTTGAATAAAATGACACAGATAAGCAAGCTCTTGGACGAAATTTAAAAGGCCATGCTATCAGGAGGCATTTTAATATTTCAATATGTTAAATGTACAGAATACTAAAAAAAAAAGAAAAAGAAAAACTGGGAACGTGGAAAAATTTGGGTTGGGCTGATTGAGCACATCAGTTTCTGATATGTGAGCTGCATGTATCTGCTTCACACAGTTTAAATGAGTCCTGCTCCTTTGTTGGAAATCAATCCCGTAGCATTACAAAAGCTAAGAGAAGGCAGCAGGGCTGTGATGGAGAGAACAATGAGAAGATGCCAGGGATGTGAGTCTTGGCTTTGCCACTGGCTGACATTGCAAACATGACCACATTATCTCACCCTTCTGGGCGTCAGGTTCCTTCTTGGAAATATAAAAGTGTTGGATGATCATCTCTAAGGTTTCTGATAATCTATGACTCAAGGGAAAGAGAAAGCGATGAGACAGGAAACCAAGTCAGTAGCAGGATGGGGTCTCAATCTCCAGGTAATAGGGGCCATGAGTATCAGAACTAGCCTCCAGGCTCTCTACTCTGCCATCTTACCACATTCAGTGTCATCCAGTAATGTGTATTTGTTGGGCACCTCAGTGTTCTAGGCAGCACCTGCCTAAAATGGTGAATTCCTTGCTCAGAAAGAAATTGTATTGATAAAAACATTTATCTGCCTAAGACTGGGTGGAGCAAATGTGCTACGAATTCATCTGCAAGTTTAGTGAGAAAATCTCCTGTAAATCATCGACAACTTACTTTAAGCTTTGACCCTTGCTGCTTTTTTGCCTAAGAGATTTTTTGAGGGGAGCACTTTAATAACTCTCAACTTGCATACAAAGAAGCTCTAAACCATGGAGGGAGAGAAATTGATAAAGACTGAATTTCTGGTTACTTGGTGGGATAAATCTGATAAGAATTCTATATGATTTTCAAAGGATCCCCAGCAGGATTGAAGTGTACTTGCTGTTCATGGTAAGTGATCAGTGATACACTTTATTGGCTTCTCTCCTATCCTTATTTACTCTCCATGCTCTCTCACTAGCCCTTTCCTGAGACTGCCTCCCAAACACTTGTTATGCAAGTAACATCCAACACTTTGTTATGTGATCTGTAGTTTTCTGAAGCAAGTGGCACAAACCTGCAATTAAATCAAGGAAACCTGATGCGAAAGTGATGCCTGTCATATCATGCACTGTTTAGAACCAGATTAGCAAACAAACCACAGGTCCTCCTGAAAATTCCTTTCCCATTGACAAAAGCCCTATACCTGGCTGGTTTGCTCATCATCAGTGAGAATGGAATGTCAACACAGTTCAAAAACCAATCTGGAGAAGTAAGCATCAAATCAATTTGGGATCTATATTACCTATGCAATTTAACAACCATTACATCCCCTTTTGCTCTTCACAGCTAGTTTTAAATTGACAAAATTAGAATTGTGTAACTATAACAAAAACTAATTTCCAATCTACTATTATGCAATTCTGCATATACCAACCCTCCTGGGGCCAGGGAAATAATGAGAGTAGCTTATTTGTAGAAACATCATAGGAACTGTTCCATGCTAGGCATATAGTCTGTTAGGGAGATTGAATCACAGTTATATTTTGAGCCCAAAAGGACGTAGCTATCTTTTATTTTTAAAAATTAATTTATTTTAATTGGAGGCTAATTACTTTACAATATTGTAGTGGTTTTTGCCATACATCGACATGAATCAGCCACAGGCTGTAGCTATTATGAAGGTGCAAATTACTCCTTGTTGGAGGATGGAGGGAATGAAAAGTGCCCACAGAACTGAGAAGGCATCTTGAGACCAAAAAAATGAGGGAGGCAACTCCATATTATTAATGAATCAGTTTATTATAGGGTAGCATACTCACAGGGTGAGATCAGAATCAGGCACGCAATGAACTGGAAGCATCTGCAACTGCACTCCACATGGCCAAGGGGCCACTGGTACAGTTTTATAGTTAATCTAGAGTATAGGGGTAGGAGCTTGGAAATAGCCATGCCATCCTAAGTCAGAATTCATGAAAGGGTAACTAGTCTGGTGGGTGCCAGTAATATTTCAGCAAAGATTTTCATCATTATTTGGGGACTAATAGACCATAAAGGCCATCTGGGTTCTAATGATTATTAAACAATTGTTGGAGAAGACTCTTGAGAGTCCCTTGGACTGCAAGGAGATCAAACCACTAAGTCCTAAAGGAAATCAACCCTGAATATTAATTGGAAGGACTGATGCTGAAGCTCCAATACTTTGACCACCTGATGCAAAGAGCCGACTCATTGGAAAAGACCCTGATGCTGGGAAAAATGGAAGGCAAAAGGAGAAGAGGGCAGCAGAGAATGAGATGGTTAGATAGCATCACCGTCTTAATGGACATGAATCTGAGCAAACTCCAGGAGACAGTGAAGGACAGGGAAGCCTGGTATGCTGCAGTCCATGGGGTCACAAAGAGTCAGACACAACTTAGCGGCTTAACAACAGCAGTTAATTACAAAATTTCCTTGACAGAGAAGTGCTTTACTGCATAATATAGTTCTGGGTATGATCAGTGAAAGGACAGAAGAAACTAAGGGCCCGAGATGGCCTCACTTGGGCTAACAGCCATACAGTCTGTCAGGACATCAGTTAAACATGTTAATGGCATTACACTGAAAGACCAATGAAAACTTGGTTTTACTATCATGTGGTAGGCAGCCTTCTAAAATGGACCCCACTGATTCTTGCCTCCTGATATTCATATTCTTGGCTAATCCCTTCCACTTGACTGTGGGCTGGACCTAGCAACTTGCTTCTGACATACAACATGACAAAAATGACAGGAAGTTACTTTCATGATAAGGTTGTAAAAGATTGAGTTTCATCTTTCTTGCACTTTCTTTCTTGCTGGCATTCTCTCTGGCTTTCCTCACTGCTTGCCATGACAAAGAGGGTTGCCTGGCAAGGAACTGAGTGTGGCATTCAGTCAATAGTCGGTGAGGAATTGAGGCTTCAGTCCAACAGCCCAGGAGGGACTGAATCTTGCCAACAACTACTTGAATAAGCTTGAAAGTGAATCCTTTTCTAGTTGGGCCTTAATGTGAGGCTGCAGTCCTAGCTGACACCTTGATTTTAGTCTCCTGAGAGACTTTCAAACAGAGATCTCAGCTCTGTTGTGCCTGGACTCCTGACCCACGGAAACTGAGAAAAAATTTTGTTGTTTAAGCTTCTAAGTTGGGGCAGGTGGGAATTAGTTAGGCAATAGTAGGTAACTCATAGATCGTGTCATTAGGAGAGGGTAGAAGAGAAAAGAGAAATAAATTGTTAACTTTTGACCTCATGAATCTAGAATTTGGTAAGATTTGATGGTTTATTTTGGATTTTTTAAAGAGGAAAAATTTAAATAAGAAGACTAGTGAGATATCTGTGAGTATAATTGATATAAGAGAACAAGAACCATAATGTGTGTGTGTGTGTATTTACTTTTGAACTAAAATAGTCCTTGGGAAGTTTTTTTTAACATTTTGTTTTGTATCAGGGTGTAGCTAATTAACAATGTTGTGGTAGTTTCATGTGAACAGTGAAGGGACTCAGCCATATGTATATATGTATCCATTCTCCCCCCAACCACCCTTCCATGCAGGCTGGCATATAATATTGAGGAGAGTTGCATGTGCCATATAATAGGTCCTTGTTGGTTATCCACTTTAAATATAGCAATATGTACATGACCTTCCCAAAGTCCCTAACTGTCCCTTCCCCCAGCAAGCATAAGTTCATTTTCTAAGTCTTTGATTCTCTTTCTGTTTTGTAAGTAAGTTCATTTGTATCATTTCTTTTTAGATTCCATCTATAAGGGATGTCATATGGCATTTCTCCTTCTCTGTCTGACTTACTTCACTCAGTATGACACTCTCTAGGTCCATCCATGTTGCTGCAAATGGTATTATTTCATTCTTTTTAATGGCTGAGTAATATTCCATTGTCTATATGTATCACATCTTCTTTATCCATTCCTCTGTTGATGGACATTTAGATTGCTTCCATATCTTGGCTACTATAAACAGTGCTGCAGTGAACATTGGGGTGCATGCATCCTTTCAGATCATGTTTTTCTCTGGATATATGCCTAGGAATGGGATTGCAGGGTCATATGTTAGCTCTGTTTTTAGTTTATTAAAGGGCCTCCATACTGTTCTCCATAGTGGCTGTACCAATTTGCATTCCCGCCAACAGTGTGGGAGGGTTCCCTTTTCTCCACACACTCTCTAGCATTTGTTGTTTATGGATTTTTTTGATGATAGCCGTTCTGACTGGTGTGAGGTAATAGCTCATTGTAGTTTTGATTTGTATTTCTCTAATAACTAGCAATATCAAACATCTTTTCATGTGACTATTGGCCATCTGTATGTCCTCTTCAGAGAAATATCTATTCAGGTATTCTGCTCATTTTTTGAGTGAGTTGGTTGTTTTGAAGCTGTTAAGTGTCATAAACTGTTTATAAACTTTGGAGACTATTCCCTTATTGGTCACATCATTTGCAAATATTTTCTCCCAATCTGTGTGTTGCCTTTTCATTTTATTGTTTCCTTTGCTGTGCATAAGCTTTTGAGTTTACATAGTTCTCATTTGTTCATTTTTGTTTTTATTTCCATTATTCTGGGAGATGGATCAAAAAAGATGTTGCTGTGATTTATGTCAGAGTGTTCTGCCTATGTTTTCCTCTAGAAGTTTTATAGTGTCTGGTCTCATATTTATATCTTTAATCCATTTTGAGCTTATTTTTGTGTATAGAGTTAAAGAATGATCTAATTTCAATTTTTACATGTGGCTGTCCAGTTTTCCCAGCACCATTTATTGAAGAGACTGTCTTTCCAACGTTGTGTAGTCTTGCCTCCTTTGTCATAGATTAATTTACCGTAGGTGCATGGGCTTGTTTCTGGGTTTTCCGGCCTGTTCCATTGATCTGTATTTCTTTTTTTGTGCCAGTACCATACTGTTTTGGTGACTATAGCTTTGTATTATAGTCTGAGATCAGGGAACCTGATTCCTCCAGCTCCATTTTTCTTTTTCAATATTGCTTTGGCTCTTCAGGGTCTTTTATGTCTCTATATACATTTTGAGATTTTTTTTGTTCTAGATCTGTGAAAAATGCCTTTAGTAATTTGGTAGGAATTGCACTGAATCTGTAGATTGCCTTGGATAGTATAGTCATTTTGACAATATTGATTCTTCAAATCCATCAATATGCTATATCTTTTCATTGTTTATGTCTTCTTCAGTTTCTTTCATCAGCATTATTTTTAAATGTATTCATTCAAATAAGATCCATGCTTAAACATGTATCAAGTAGTCATTAAAATAAATTTACCAAAAAATGCCACCCAAAGCAAAATTAGTTTACGTATCCTGGAGTCCAGGGATTTGCCAACTGTTGCCCATGGGTTAAATCAGTCTTGCTGCCTTCTTTTGTAAATAAAGCCATGCTTATTCTTTTACACATTGTCAGTAGCTCTCTATTCTCTACTTAGAGTTGAATAGTTACAGTTGGAATCTTACAGCCCAGAAAGCCATCTAGTCCTTTACAGAACATTTTTTTAGTGATCTCCCAATCTAATCATATATTATGGTTCAAGGTAACCACTATCCAAGGTAGTCCAAATTAATAAATTTTCTGTATACTTTGTTTGACATAGAAAATAAAACAGGACAATTCATAATCCAGAACTCCCCTGTAGGGTTTTTATTTCTGGAATCACTTACATTCTCTCTCAATTTTGTGTTTGCCAATACATAAATATAGGATCTGTATATTTTGCATATAAATTGCATATTTTTAGCAGTCAGTCCACAAATGATTGTAAANAAATTTTCTGTATACTTTGTTTGACATAGAAAATAAAACAGGACAATTCATAATCCAGAACTCCCCTGTAGGGTTTTTATTTCTGGAATCACTTACATTCTCTCTCAATTTTGTGTTTGCCAATACATAAATATAGGATCTGTATATTTTGCATATAAATTGCATATTTTTAGCAGTCAGTCCACAAATGATTGTAAACTGTTCCCCATGCATGAAATGCTGAGACATATACAAATATAATTAATATTTGGTTTTTTCCTTTCAGAAACCTGCTTTCTAAAGGTAGAGAAAGATAAAATAGATGATGGGCATGTAATCTGGCAACCCTAGTTTGTTCAGTTGCTCAGTCATGTCCGACTTTGTGACCCCATGGACTGCAGCACCCCAGGCTTCTCTCTCCTTTATTATCTCATCAACTTTGCTCAAACTCATGTCCATTGAGTCAGTGATGCCATCCAACCATCTCATCCTCTGTCGTCCCCTTCTCCTCTTGCCTTCAATCTTGCCCAGCATCAGGGTCTTTTCAAATAAGTCAGTTCTTTGTATCTGGTGGCCAAAGGATTGGAGTTTCAGCTTCAACATCAATCCTTCCAATTAAATATTCATGACTTATTTCCTTCAGGATGGACTGGTTGGATCTCCTTGCTGTCCAAGGGACTCTCAAGAGTCTTCTCCAGCACCACAGTTTAAAAGCATCAATTCTTCAGTGCTCAGCTTTCTTTATAGTCCAACTCTCACATCCATACATGACTAATTGAAAAATCATAGCTTTGACTAGATGGACCTTTGTTGGCACAGTAATGTCTCTGCTTTCTAATATGCTGTTTAGGTTGGTCATAATTTTTCTTCCAAGGAGCAAGGGTCTTTTAATTTCATGGCTGCATGCAGTCACAATTTGCAGTGATTTTGGAGCCCCAAAAGATAAAGTCTGTCACTGTTTCCACTGTTTCCCCATCTATTTGCCAGACGTGATGGTAAAATCCATTAGCACCAGTGTTCAACTTTGAGAGTCCAAATCAGGTCTTGCCTCTTCCTAGCTGTACACTTTGGACAAGATACTTAATCTCTCTGTGCCTCAGATTCCTCTGCTGAAAAATGGGGACAATATTGGAGCCCCTCTCATGAATCTGCTCTAAGAATTGAGATACACATGAAATAACAAACGTGTAGTGCTTAGAACTGGGTCTCAGTTCAGTTCAGTCGCTCAGTTGTGTCTGACTCTTTGGGACCCCATGAATCGAGAACTGGATCTGGTACCTTGAAAATGCTCAAACATGTCAGCTCTCATCATCATGGTGGAGTTGACCTCTTCAACTCATGTCCTGTCATTAGAGTCGATGCTTTGAGTATTACAAATTAGTTAATTAATAATTTTATCCAATTTAGGATCTTCATTAAAGTTAAATGTGGGAGCCAGCCTTGCATGACTTCTTTCTGGATGGAAGCACTTAAGAGATTTCGAGCAACTGCTGTATCTTGAAATCAATGCTATCATCAAGGGGCTAATTTTTCTGATACGTTCTTGTTTTAAAGTTACCCTTTGCCCTGAAATGGCTCAGTT
>SJYA01003372.1:898049-914646 GCA_006410615.1 Neotragus moschatus
TAGCAAACATTTTCTCATGATAATATGGCAAAACTAGAAATAACAAAATAAAGAATAACAATGCTCAGAATATAAAAAGTCCTTACATTCTGGGAGGAAAAGGAATTTCTCTTAATCCTTGAATCAAAGAGGAAATGTAAACTGAAATTGCATAGTATCTAGAAAATTGTAATAAAACTATGTATTACAATTTGAAAGATATATTTAGAACTTACTCTGAATATTTATATTTAATATTTTAACAATAAATAATAGAGTATAGGAAAGTAGAAGGAAGGAATTATAAAGATAAAAGCAGAAAGTAATGATTTAGAAAAAAAATTACTTGAAAAATAAATGAAAAACTAGCTTTTTATGTAAAATAACAAAAAACTGATAACTAGACTAACATAACTATATAAAATAGGACATGATAATGGGGAATTAAACAAAAAGAAAATTAAGACTCATAAGAGACTACTTTGTCCAGCTTAACATATGTATTTCAAAACCTGGATGAAATGGACAATGTTGTAGAAAAATGCAATTTACTGAAAGTGATCTCAGAAGAAGAAAAAAAAAAATCTAAGTAGACCATTTCCCTGGAAGAAATAGAGACATTTCTTCAGGTTCTTCAAGGGCTTTTTCAGCATATAGATAGCCATGTGATCATATGAAGTATTTTAGTATTAGATTTGCTTATAGCAAATTATTGCATCCTTGAATACATCCCACTTGGTAATAGCTTACTATTTTTAATACCTTACCAAATTATTTGCCACCCAGAATTATTACACTCATTTTCCTAGGTAAGACTTGCCTGCAGTTATCACGTGTGTGTGTGTATGTCTGCATGCATGTATGTGTGTGTGTATATGTGTGTCTAATCTTTTTGGGAAATTTTGACATCACTGTTAGGTTTGCTTTATGGTTTGGAAGTTTTTCTTTCATGTACTAGGTTCTGTAATAGACAAAACAGAGTAGAATTATTTATTCTTTCAAGGTATACTAGAAGTCCTCTGTGAAACCCTCTGGATTTGTGACATCTAATATGAAAAACTGTAAGACCATTTACTGGTAACATGATAAACAGGTATTTGTGAAAATTCAACATAAAATCTTAATGAAATATTTAATAATACTGATTTATACAAAATACATATGCAAAAGCCGGAACTGCGTTTAATGGGGAAAGCCTGGTACAAGTAGTATTAGGAATAAGACAGAGATGCCAACATTAACATTATCATGTAACATTGTACTAGAGGTAAACATTAAAGCAATTAAACAAAAGAACTTATCTAGAGGTATAAAAATTGCAAAGGTGGTGGTGATATAACTACTTGTGAATTATAGAACAGTCTACCTGGAAAACACAAGAGAATCAACTGATAAATCTACAAGAATTAAGAGAATTCAGTATAATTCTCTCAAGTATAGCAAAGTATAAAATTAATATATAGAAATAAAAAACTTTTATTCATATAAAATAAAAATATTCAAAATAGAAAATAATAAAGTATTTCAGCAAACTTAACAGGAAATTAAAAGACGCTCCTTGGGAGAAAAGTTATGACCAACCTGGACAGCGTATTAAAAAGCAGAGACATTACTTTGTCACAAAGGTCTGTCTAGTCAGAGCTATGGTTTTTCCATTAGTCATGTATGGATGTGAGAGTTGGACTATAAAGAAAGCTGAGTGCTGAAGAATTGATGCTTTTGAACTGTGATGTTGGAGAAGACCCTTGAGAGTCCCTTGGACTGCAAGGAGATCCAACCAGTCTATCCTAAAGAAAATCAGTCCTGAATATTCATTGGAAGGACTGATGATGAAGCTGAAACTCCAGTACTTTGGCCACCTGATGCAAAAAAATGACTCGTTTGAAAAGACCCTGATGTTGGGAAGGATTGAAGGCAGGAAGAAAAGGGGACAACAGAGGATGAGATGGTTGGATGGCATCACCAACTCAATGGACATGAGTCTGAGTAAGCTCTGGGAGTTGGCGTGCTGCAGTCCATGGGGTCGCAAAGAGTCGAACATGGTTGAACAACTGAACTGAACTGAAGAGGAAAGATGTAAGAATGCAAAAGTTTATTTTAACAAATGAGAAGACATTCTATGTACTTGTGTAGGATGGTACAATATTATTTAAGTTTTAATCCTTTTATGTGTTAAATTTGTAACTATAATGTANCGTGCTGCAGTCCATGGGGTCGCAAAGAGTCGAACATGGTTGAACAACTGAACTGAACTGAAGAGGAAAGATGTAAGAATGCAAAAGTTTATTTTAACAAATGAGAAGACATTCTATGTACTTGTGTAGGATGGTACAATATTATTTAAGTTTTAATCCTTTTATGTGTTAAATTTGTAACTATAATGTATTCCTCATAAATAGATGAAATGTTGACCTGTTGAGAGGGATACAAACTTAGGATATGTGCCTGTGGAAGATGGGGTCGGGGGAGACTTTTTAAAAAAATACCTTATATGGGCATTCATGCAAATATATTACCTGTTCAGAAAATTAAGTAAATATTTTTTAAGCCAGGTGCATCGAAACCCTGGCATTCTTACCAAGATAATTTCTCTATTTTTAAATCATTATTCACACCTAAAACACAGTTTTGAAACTGAGTTAGTTTAAATGAATTGTTTTGTTCATCTTTCTGTGCAGTAATATATAACTTGAAGTTAATGTGAAAAATCTGAACTGAGCTTTCTGGAACTCTGAAATCAAATTAAATCTGTCCCTTTAAGTAAAATTGGCTTTTTGGTCATGAATTTTATTTAATAGGTCTTTGTGTGTAAGTGTGTGTGTTTGTGTATACATACACAAGTGTGTGTTTTGTTCTGCTTCGTGAATTTAAAGGGATAAATTTTATAATGTGTTATTCACCCTTATTTGTCTGAAGTCACCAAATAGAATTATAGTGACAAACTAATGAGTATCTAGGAAAGTAATAAATCCCAGATGTCCTAGCACTTCATTTCTTTCCACCTACCTCCTCTCTCAGATATGATATGGAAATTTAAAATGATGAACTATTTATATTATTATTACATTTATTTGGGCAGAGTTGTAAATTTTAATAAATCATAGGCTTAACATTATTCAGCTCAAGAATTATTAATAATCTCTGAAAATGTATGTAATCCTTAGATTGGATTTTTTAGTTTTTCCCAGATGAATTCACTTTTGGCCTTCTTTCTTTAGAATTCAATTTCTTTGATCATCTTGCTTGCCCAGAAATCAACAACCCTTCTTTGATCGATATGAACCATTCTCTTACGACAGAAATAGCAAGAACTGGGACTGTCGATGTATTATCTCATAATACAACTAAAATTATGAGAAAGATAGTATACTGCCAGGTTTGAAGGTTGTATTTGATCCTTTACCATGACCTACTTGAACATGTCTTCCTATATATCATTAAAGGTAAATGAGACAATTTGAGGTCTTCATTCTTGCACAGATTGAAAATACTCTAAGTATCTGTCCTTTCTTCTATTCATTCATTCATTCCTGTAGCATTTTTGAACATCAGTGAAATACAGTGATCAATAAAAATCAATGAAATTTGCATCTCTAGACAGAACCTTGTATTAACTCCATACAAAAGTTGGCTTAAAGCTCAACATTCAGAAAACTAAGATCATGGCATCTGGTCCCATCACTTCATGGGAAATAGATGGGGAAACAGTGAAAACAGTGTCAGACTTTATTTTGGGGGGCTCAAAAATCACTGCAGATGGTGNTGGGGGCAGGAGGAGAAGGGGACGACAGAGGATGAGATGGCTGGATGGCATCACCGACTTGATGGACGTGAGTTTGGGTGAACTCTGGGAGTTGGTGTTGGACAGGGAGGCCTGGGCGTGCTGCAATTCATGGGGTCGCAAAGAGTCGGACACGACTGAGCGACTGAATTGAATTGAACTGAACTGTATATCCAGTGCCAATTGAATATTTTACTTTTATGTCTAGTGGGCATATGTAGTAACCCATTGTACCGTCCATCTTTCTCATGGTCATGTTGGTTGGTAACTCCATCATTCTAGATGCTATACTACTTTCTTTCATTTAAATTCCATATCTAACCTATCAGGAAGATGTTGGTTTTTCTTCAATATACACCCACCAGAACGTGACCATTTTTCATCTCCCCCCTGCCAGCCACTGGATCCACTCTCTAACATCTCATTTGAATGACTGTAACAGACTCCTCACTAGTATCCCCACTCCCTTCCTTGGTCTTCCAGAGTCTATAATCAACAAAGCAGCTGTAGTAACATTTTTAGAACATAAGTCATCTTGTTGCTTCTCTATTCAAACCTTCCATGGCCTGTATTTCACTTAGAATATAAACTAGAATCCTTCCAGTTGTCAACAAGAATCTACATGGACCATGGGCCATAATCACTTTGACCTCATCAACTATCCCTTTTACTTTCTACTCCAGAAGCAGTCTTCTTTGTCGTTCCTGCCTTAGAGTCTTTGCACTGTCTATTCTGTCTGCCTGGAATGTTCTTTCCTAGATATTGATGTGCCTTTCTCTTCACTCCATTTAGTCCTTGCTCAGTAGGAAATGGCAACCCACTCCAGTATTCTTGCCTGGAGAATTCCATGTACAGAGGAACCTGGCAGGCTACACGCCATGGGGTCTCAAAGAGTCAGACATGACTGAGCGACTAACACACATACATACACAAAAAGTATCATCTTCTCAATGAAATCAATTCTGACCACACTTTTAAAAATTGCATCCCTTCATTTGTCCTTTCGGTCTCCCATCGACTATTCCTCCCCTCTCCCCAAAGCACTTATTACTCTGAAATACCATATTGTTTACTTATTTACTGTATGTATTGTTTGTTTTTTATCTCCTCCTGCAGGAATGAAACCTGTAAGAGTACAGGGGGTCTTTTTTATTCACAAATCCCAAGAGAATCAGGCACATAGTAGATAGTAGATATTCCATAAATATTCTTGAATGAATTTGCTTGACATAGTTTTCCAGAACCCAGTTCGTAACAAATAAATTAATTGAATGACCAGTTTGCCATATTTAACAAACTTATCAAATTACCAAATTATTTAAAAACTATTTGTGATGAATTGCTGTTTCCAGGAAATTGCTAGACATGCTGTGAGGGTAGTCTACTTGAGCAAGAGTCAGCAGACTATCTGTAAAGGGCCACATGGTGATTACTTTAGGTTTTGTGGGCCATGCATTTGCTGTTGTGTGTTTGTGTGTATGCTTAGTTGCTCAGTCATGTCTGACTCTTTGTAACCCCAAGGACTGTAGTCCACCAGGCTCCTCTGTCCATAGGAATTCTCCAGGCAAGAATACTCAAGTGGGTTGCCATGCCCTCCTCCAGGGATCTTCCCAACCTAGGGATTGAACCCAGGTCTCCTGCATTGCAGGAAGATTCTTTATCATCTGAGCCACCAGGGAAGCCCAAGAATACTGGAGTGGGTAGCCTATCCCTTCTCCAGGAGATCTTCCTGACCCAGGAATTGAACCAGAGTCTCCTGCATTGCAGGTGGATTCTTTACCAGCCGAGCTACCAAGGAAGCCCACATTCGCTGTTAAAACTACTCAATTCTGACTTTGTAGTACAAAGGCACCTATAAACACTGTGTAAATAAATGACTGTGACTGCCTTCCAGTAAAACTTTATTTAGAAAAAGAGTAAGCTGAATTTGGCCCATGGGCCATCCCTTGTTGACCTTAGGTCTAGAGGACACTGGAGCACTGAAGGGAGGTTGAGGGACGAGGTCAAATACCCAGTGGCTAAACTCAAGGATTTTTAATCTACTCAAACTGGATTCAGATTCTGACTCTGCATTAATTTAACCTATCTGGTTAAGTAAATGAGCTAACCTTCATGTTTAAAAATCTTAAAATAGCAAAAATTTAAACCCATCTCTGAGTTGTAATAATAAGTTGAGAGACTGTATATGGCAAGGGCAAAATATAAGCATATGGATGGCCATTGTGTCTTCTCTTTTTCTTGTAAGAGGAAGCTTTTAGTTGATCTTCTGCCTCTGTGGTGAGGTCAGTTGACTCAGCATTCATCCTATTGGCTGTGTAGAACCCAGACAAAAGAAGCCTAAAATATAGTAGACTTGTTTATATTTGAAAGGATACAAAGCTACTCAAGGAAAAAAAAAACTGTATTTGGAAAGGATGAGGAAGAAGGCGGAAGGAGAACAAAAACTATACTGGGATGGATTTCGGGGGAGAGTTTTAGAAGTTTGAAAGAAGTGGGTTATTGGAGGAAGCTCTCCTGCACTGCTTTGTAGGCTGGAGGGTGCATGGGGGGGATGGTGAAGGAGGGAAAGAAGGATCCTAAGAAGTATTGCTCTGTATTATGAATGTAATTCTCTTTCTGGAGTTTCTAGAGTATGCAATGAAGACTAGAACTGCAATTTAATTTTACAGCATAGGACTTGAAGTACAATCATTTTATTGCCTGGCCAGGAGGCAGCCTAACTTTATAACAGTTACATAAGTATAGCACCAAGCACAGAGCCTGACACAGAATAAGAATTTTAAAATGGGAATTATGTAGTTTTATTTCTAGTATTTATACCTGATGAGGGGGAGAGAAGGGAATGCTACATAGAGAGTAGACTCTTAAGTTGAATTTTATAAGCTAATTTATGAGCTCAGGCTTTGGAATCAGAAAATCTGGAGTTTCAGACCTGGTTCAGTAACTTCTTCTTGGCCTTTGGATAAGTTGCCCAATCTCTGTGTGACTCAGATTCTTGGGAAAGAAGATGACAGTAACTAATGCATAAGAAGATTGTGGGGATCTAATTTGATAACACATGTGAGGTGCTTAGAAGGGAAATGAAACAGTTACGTTTATCTTACATTGGTCAATGTTGTTGTAATTATGTATATTTAACCTGCTATACTAGAGACAAATAGCGTGTGGAAAAGGTGACACCCATCATGGATACGTTAATCATTACACAAATCATCATCATCAAGCACTGTTTCTTTGGGAGCGTATATTTCTGACTTCAGGATTTTGCAGTTAGGACTTCTATAATTGGGACATAAATCTCTGAAACCTAGATGGATTTTGGCAGTTGAACTGTACAAATAAAACCATGACATCTGGGTGGGGGTAAGTAGTTTAAGAAGCAAGCTGCTGCTGTTGTTCATTTGCTCAGTTGTGTCCAACTCTTTGCAAGCCCATGGACTGCAGCATACCAGGCCTCCCTGTTCCTCACCATCTCCCAGAATTTGCCCAAGTTCATGTCCATTGCATTGGTGATGCCATGCGGCAATCTCATCCACTGATGCCCTCTTCTCCTTCTGCCCTCAGTCCTTCCCAGGACAGGGACTTTTCCAATGAATCAGCTGTTCATATCAGATGACCAAAATACTGGAGTTACAGCTTCAATGTCAGTCCTTCCAACAAGTATTCAGAGTTTATTTCCCTTAAGATGGAATGGTTTGATCTTGCTGTCCAAGAGACTCTTGGGAATCTTCTCCAGCACCACAGTTCAAATAGTGATGTTCCATATCTTGGCTGGAACAAGAGACTCATGAAATCTGGAACCAGAACCATGGACTCCAGGCCCAGAGGGTTGGCTTTCTCCTGATCCTGATTTTCTGAACCTTTCACAGAGCTTCTATAATTCAGAGAAGAAGAGACAGACGCAAGAGAGTACCTAAATGGACCTTTCATCACCCAAGAGAGCAGGAGTAAATCCACTGAACTCAAGGCACTGCCTAGTGCAGTGATGGTTTGGGGAGCAGACTCCTGCAGATTCCAAAGCAGAGTATTATACTAAGTAGAGAGGTTGAGCCAGTGATGATGATGTTCTGGTTTTCTGTTTCTTTTCTGCTGTCCCAAGTATGAGCTAGTTTTGCCTTCAGGTAGTTTATGTTCCTCATAAATGCACTTAAAGCTTTGATAGTTTCAAGACTTAAAGAAACCTACCTGATTCCTTAAGTCATAGACTAGAGACAATTACAAAGAATCCTGCTGCAATGTCTCTTGCCCTCTGTCTCCCCCTTGACCTCTCCTAGCTTTTTTCTGCCACAGGGTTTTTATTCTTACAGGACCTCAGGCTCTGTTTGCTTGGCTGGCTTCTTCCGTCATTCTGATCTCTGCTCAAATGTCCCCTCTTCAGAGTTCTTCTCTTATGAGCCAGCTGAGTTAGCTTTTCCCACTCTCACATAACAATGTACTACTTTCCAGTACTTTACTATGCTTCATTTTTATTAGTGCTTACAACCCTCTATGCCTCTATTCTGCTTTCTATTTTTTATTTGCTTGTTTGTTTATATCTCTCATTGTAATGTAAGTTGTAAGAGGACAAGAGCTTTTCTCGTCTTTGTTATTTAAGCATGTATCCTCAGTGCCTGGAACAGCACCTAGAACAGAATAGATGCTCATAAATATTTGGCAACTGGATGAATGACTAATAACTAATATAAAATCATTCATATTTGATAAAAAATTGACTTCCCAACAAGTTTAGGGGGCTGCCCAAGGTCAAAGATGTCATATCGTGCAAAACCAGGACATGAACCCTAACCTGCTGTAATACCTCCTCAAGCATGAACATGTGTGTAACCACCAGATGTTAAGCACTGTACAGAAGGCAATTTGGAGGACATATAAAAAATAGCAGAGGTGGATTTGACCCTCAAGTATCCTCCAATCTAACATTGAATACACAACATGTATGGCTTTTAACCATGCAGATTTTACCTAATGTTGTTTATGCTGCTGCTGCTGCTGCTAAGTCGCTTCAGTCGTGTCCGACTCTGTGCAACCCCATAGACGGCAGCCCACCAGGCTCCGCTGTCCCTGGGATTCGCCAGGCAAGAACACTGGAGTGGGTTGCCATTGCCTTCTCCAATGCATGAAAATGAAAAGTGAAAGTAAAGTCGCTCAGTTGTGTCCGACTCTTCACGACCCCATGGACTGCAGCCTACCAGGCTCCTCCATCCATGGGATTTTCCAGGCAAGAGTACTGGAGTGGGTTGCCATTGCCTTCTCTGTTGTTTATGAGAAGTGCTTTTCATCTGTGACTGCCCTTTAAATTAAATGTGAAATTTAAACTTTATATTGGGGCTATTCCTCAAACTAATTAAATTTAGAATCTATAGGAGTGGGACCCAACTTTGGTAATTTTTTAGAGTTCTCCATGTGACTGATGTACTGTCCCTGCCTCAAAAGCCGCTGCTAATGTGCACGTGAATCATCTAAGGACCTTGTTAAATTGCAGATGGTGAGGTAAGTCTGGGACAGGGCCTGAGAGCCTACATTTCTAACAAGCTTCCGGGTAATGCCCATACTACTGGTCCTTGACCACAGTACAGAGGTTTCTGAGTACGGGAAGTGATCTATGTTAGAAAACAATGTCTTTATATTGTTATTAAATAGATTTGGATAGAAACCATGCTATAACATGGGCTTCCCTGGTGACTCAGATGGTAAAGAATCTGCCTGCAGTGCAGGAGACCTGGGTTCGATCCCTGGGTTGGGAAAATCCCCTGGAGGAAGGCATGACAACCCATTCCAGTATTCTTTTTTTTTTTTCACTCCAGTATTCTTTGCTAGGGAATCCCATAGACAGAGGAGCCTGGTGGGCTACCGTCCATGGGGTTGTAAAGAGTCAGACATGACTGAATGACTAAGCATGCACGCGTGCTGTAACAAAGATGGATACATGGCATAGACTACATATTTCACAGTGAAGTTCCCTTATATTTGGGGAAAAATTGAAAAACAACAATGTGCAAAATACAAGTAACTCAACCCACAAATATTAGGAGCATGTAGAGGGAAGTAATTAAGAAAATATCCTAAAGGATTTTAGGATTTATTGTATAGCACAGGGAACTATATTCAATATCTTGTAATAAACTATAATGGAAAAGAATATATATATATATACACACACACACATATGTGTATAACTGAGTCAGTGTTGTACACTTGAAACTAGCACGATATTGTAAATCAACTGTAGTTCATTAAAAAAATGTTTTTAGTGAAAAAAAATCCTAAGAACAGAAAATAACTACCAAGCTATGGAAACCTTCTTCTGGACAGGTTCTGAGAATAGAAGAAATTTAAAAGTACAGCTGCAGAAGCTGACTGCAGGTTCCTTCAGGGAATAGTGGCCATTGAAGAGTCAGAAGGGGTTTATATAGGAACCTTCAGTTTGGATTATTTTCACCAAAATAACAGACGTCTCATGGGAATCTGTGGAGAAGGCAATGGCACCCCACTCCAGTACTCTTGCCTGGAAAATCCCATAGATGGAGGAGCCTGGTAGGCTGCAGTCCATGGGGTCGCTAAGAGTCAGAAACGACTGAAGTGACTTAGCAGTAGCAGTAGCATGGGAATCTGATCTGGTCATTACCTTTCCAGATCTACTGTATTGCCATGCTAAGTTGCTTCATTTGTGTCCAGCTCTGTGTGACTCCTTGAACTGTAGCCCACCAGGCTCCTCTGTCCATGGAATTCTCCAGACNAACGACTGAAGTGACTTAGCAGTAGCAGTAGCATGGGAATCTGATCTGGTCATTACCTTTCCAGATCTACTGTATTGCCATGCTAAGTTGCTTCATTTGTGTCCAGCTCTGTGTGACTCCTTGAACTGTAGCCCACCAGGCTCCTCTGTCCATGGAATTCTCCAGACAAGAATACTGGAGTAGGTTGGCATTTCCTCTTCCAGAGGCTCTTCCAGATCCAGGGATCGAACCCACATCTCTTACATCTCCTGTATTGGTAGGCGGGTTCTTTACTGCTAGTGCCACCTGGGAAGACCGTACAGATCTACAACAGGGAGTAAATCAGGGATGACTGAAGAGAAAATGAAGTGAGGCTCAGTCCAGGTGTCCTTGGCCAGAGTAGAGGGGAAGAAGGGGTGCTCATCACCGCAAGAGTAATAGAGAGCTCTGGCAGCAACCCTCCATGCTCACAGATGCACTGCACAACCCAGCCTGGCTCTGATCTCTCTTGGTTTGTTTTTATCTGGCAGCTCCTATTTCGAAAATGAAACCTGTCTTATTGGTGTCTATCCAAACAGCTCTTCTCTGCTACATCTCGGAATACCTTGAAAAGTCTAAGGTACCACACCTTTCATCCCCAAGTATGTTCAGGATCTGTCATGCTTAGCTTACCAGAGGTGGATGCTGATTTCAGGGACTACAAATGCATTAGGGGAGAGAAATTCTCACAGGCCAACTATATGTAGAGAGTGAGCTTGGAGAGGGAGACCAAAGCCGTGTTCTTCTCCCACCTCAGGGACATCAGGATGACTCTCTGTCTTCATTTACATCCCTGCTTTGATTTCTGCTCAGTCAGGCTAAGCACTGACTAGACTGACAGCCTTAAGGAAGCAGGCAAAGCAAAGGCAGTTGCCTGTGTTCTAAGTCAGGCTGGTTCCTTGGAGCATTACTTTTCAACAAGCCTGATTTTACTGTGGAACATATGAATACAATAACATGGAATTAAGCTATAATTGTGTGATAAATATGTATACTTTGATATAATAATATATTTTAAATTTAAAATTATAGAATATTATATTACAATATACAATATAATATCAGGCCTAGTTTTACTTTGAAATCTCTCAACACTCAGATCTTCACATCTTAAAAAAGCATGTTGCTCCCCATCCAAAGGTTTGGAATTACAAAATGTGGGATAAACAGTGGTCAAGACTTACAGCTGACCCTTGAACAGTGTTGGGAGTTAGGGGCATTGACCCTCCATGCAGTCAAAAATCTGATTGCAACTTTACAATTGGCTCTCCATACCCTTGGTTCTGCATCTGTGCATTCAACCAGCTTCATATCATGTAGTACTTTAGTATTTACTATCAGAAAAAAGCCATGTATAAGTGGACCTGTGTGGTTCAAACCAATGTTGTTCAAGAATCCACTGAACTTAAAAGCTACTGCTTGAACTTCATTTATAGGCAGATTCTTCCCTCATGAACAATACCACTTTCACAAATGATTATGGTCTAAGTGTTATTCAGATTCAACAGGAGAAGAATAAAGAATATATTCAAGTTTGCACGCAGTCATCTCAGAGATGACATGCTCTGTAGTGACTACTCCACTATGATAGTTGAACTGTTGACACACATCTTCTGTAATCAGTTCAGCTCAGTTGCTCAGTCGTGTCTGACTCTTTGCGACCCCCTGGACTATAGCATGTCAGGCCTCCCTGTCCATCACCAGCTCCCGGAGTTTACTCAAATTCAGGTCCATTGAGTCAGTGATGATATCCAACCATCGCATCCTCTGTCATCCCCTTCTCCTCCTGCTGTCAACCTTTCCCACCATCAGGGTCTTTTCACGAGTAAGTTCTTTGCATAAGGTGGCCAAAGTATTGGAGCTTCAGATTTAGCATCAGTCCTTCCAATGAATATTCAGGACTGATTTCCTTTAGGATGGACTGGTTAGATCTCCTTGCAGTCCAGGGGACTCTCAAGAGTCTTCTCCAACACCACAGTTGAAAAGCATCAATTCTTTGGCACTCAGCTTTCTGTATAGTCCAACTCTCACATCCATNCCCTCTGCTTACCACAGCCAGGTGAGCTACACCTTCTCCCTGACAAACTCGCACCCACTCTAGTCCTTTTTCCTGGCCGATACACTTTTCCTGCCTCTCTCAGACTGACTGCCTGTTTATTTCTTTTTACTTAGTTTTCTCAGCCTTCCTAGACATTCGATGTTGTGTCTTAGTCCATTCACCTTAACATACTTTTATTAATATTTGCAATGTAAGAATGAGAACACGTGCGATTTTCGCGTTTTTGCTTTGCTATTGAAGGTGAAGTTGCCTCGGTGATTTGTGGAAACATCGAGTAGGGATGTGGGTTTAATTTCATTTCCTAGAAATGGTCTTTTAAAAGTGGGATAGTTTTATTTTCGGTTCTGCATTATTCAGGAGGTCACCTCTAGAAAGAATGGGTTGGGGGGAGATAGGCCAAAAGTTAGGCAGTCATTTGCAACTTTTGGCTCAGGCTTGAAGCAGGAATTTATCCAGTCAGTATTCATTTTCCCTTAGGATTTTTATCACTTTGTGCTGGACTGCTACTGTGAAACCTGCTTTTAGGACTTTAAGGACCACAACTTTTGGTTCCATTTTTAAAAACCCCACCTTTATATTAATAAGTAATTGCAAACACATAGAAAAGTTGCAGGAATGAAATTAATAAATAACATACTTTAATTATACTCACCTATTATATATATATATACACACACACACTATTCATATATATGTAAATAAAATATATACACACGCAGATGTTTTTCCTGAATCGTTTGTAGTACATTTCATATGTCATTCATTTACCCCTAAGTACTTCATTGTGTATTTCCTAAGCATAGGAATATTCTTTACATAACTCTAGTACAATAAGCAACTTGTCCCCTAGGGAACATTTGGCAATGTATGGAAATGTTACAACTGGGGCATGCTGCTGGTGTTTAATAGGTAAGAGGCCAGAGATGTTATTAAACACCCTGCAGTGCCCAGGGCAACTCCCTACTGTGAAGAATTAGGTACACTAAAATGTCAATAGTACCATTGTGGAGAAATCTTGGATGAAATTATCATTTTTCTTAAATGTTTTCTTAAAAAGCACAAACTTTTGAAATAATTCTAGGTTCACATGCAGTTGGAAGAAATACTATAGAGAGGTCCAATGTATCCTTTGCAGTTTTGTCCCACAAGCAGGATGTTGACACTGATACATTTCCATCACTACAAGGATCTCTCATATTGCTCTTTTATAGCTACCCTTACTTCCTTTTCTCTTGCTTTAATTTTTTATGAGACATCTGCTATTTCTTTGTTACTATAAAACTTACCAAATAGCAATACCAAATAGCAGTAGTAGAGAGATTTTATTTCTTGGGCATCATTCCCAGTTATCAGGAATGTCATTTTATGAGTAGGTTAAACTTGTTTTGAAGCTGAAATCTCCAAAGATTCTAGATGGTACACACTCAGAACACACAACATGTATCTTTTAAAGCTTAATAGTGAAAGGAATGAGCTTACCACCCAGTTGAAGAAATATAACTTTTATCAATCCTGTTGAAGCTGTCTCTATTCACTGGTTTATCTCCCTGATTCCCCACTGAACTGAATTGTGTTTATTTTTCCTTTTTAAAGTTGCATGAGTGTTTTCTTAAATAGTAATGTGTTTAATAATACTCATTTTTTAAATTTACAAATATTGTAGTTTATTGCATGTAGTCCTTTGTGACTTGCCTTTTAAATTCGTCATTGTTTCTAAGATTTATCCCAGTGGTGTTAACTATACTTCGTTAGTTTTTCACTGATGTGTGAGATTCTACTATGTAATACCATAGTCTTATTTCAATCAGCATTTGGGTTGNAATAATACTCATTTTTTAAATTTACAAATATTGTAGTTTATTGCATGTAGTCCTTTGTGACTTGCCTTTTAAATTCGTCATTGTTTCTAAGATTTATCCCAGTGGTGTTAACTATACTTCGTTAGTTTTTCACTGATGTGTGAGATTCTACTATGTAATACCATAGTCTTATTTCAATCAGCATTTGGGTTGTTTGCAGTTTATAGTGTTATGAAAAGTACTGCTATGAATATCCTGAACGTGTCTTCTGGTGTACTTGTCTTGAGAGAATAAAGGAGTGTGTACACATGGTCAGCTTTAGGAGATAATAAATTGTTTTCCAAAGTGGTTTATACCAGTTTACATTCTTACTAGCAGTGTCTGAGTTCAAGTTACTCTGTGTTCTCACAACACATAAACCATGAAATGTCTTATTTTTTGCCAATCAAATAGTGGTTTTCTCTGTATGTGATGGGAATATGGTAGTGTTAGCAGTGGAGGATGTGGTAGTACAGTGAGCCCTCCAGATCCGTGAGTTCACAACCACAGATTGAACCAATTGTAGGTTGAAAATATACAGGGGGGATGTTTCAGAAAGTCCCCCTGAAACAAAACTTGAGTTTGCTGTGCACCAGGAACTATTTTTATAGCACTGAAGTCAAGAAACACCTGGAGTAACAGGCAAATTTGGCCTTGGAATGCGGAATGAAGCAGGGCAAAGACTAATAGAGTTTTGCCAAGCAAGTNCAGGAATCCCTCAGAAGAAATGGAGTAGCCATCATGGTCAATAAAAGAGTCCAAAATGCAGAACTTGGATGCAATCTCAAAAATGAGAGGCAAAGCATTCAATATCACGGTTATCCAAGCCTGTGCCTCAACCAGTAACGCTAAAGAAGCTGAAGTTGAACGGCTCTATGAAGACCTACAAGACCTTTTAGAACTAACACCCCCAAAAAATGTCCTTTTCATTATAGGGGACTGGAATGCAAAAGTTAAGAAAGTTAAGGAAGTTAAGAAACACCTGGAGTAACAGGCAAATTTGGCCTTGGAGTACGGGATGAAGCAGGGCGAAGGCTAATAGAGCTTTGCCAAGAGAACGCACTGGTCATAGCAAACACCCTCTTCCAGCTACACAGAAGAAGACTCTACACATGGACATCACCAGATGGTCAACACCAAAATCAGATTGATTATATTCTCTGCAGCCAAAGATGGAGAAGCTCTATACAGTCAACAAAAACAAGACCAGGAGCTGACTGTGGCTCAGATCATGAATTCCTTATTGCCAAATTCAGACTTAAATTGAAGAAAGTAGGGAAAACCACTAGACCATTCAGGTGTGTTCTAAATCAAATCCCTTGTTGGATTAAGTGAGTCAGTTAAAGTGTTTAATGAGTTAATCACACAAAAGATTCATTAAAGTTTCTAGTACCAAGTAAGCAGTCAGTACAAGTGCTATATGCCTAGTAACTGAATTGAACCTAAAACAGCCATAAATCATATGGCTTCTCACCTTTAACTGGCTAGATTCAAATCTTCTTTCTGCCATTTCTTGGTCACACAATCTAAGTCTAAATAATTAATCTTTGTAGGCTGAATTTCTTCATCTGTAATAATAAAATCTTCACCATATAGATGTTAAGCATTAAATAACATGTATTATCAAACATAACTTTTAGCACCATGCTTGGTACATAAACATGCATTCGAATTGGATACTTTTTTTTCTTAGATGACTAGTCTTCTGGAGCACTGTTCAAATGTCTCCATTTGTTCCAGAGGGATGGCTTTCATGGTATAAAAGTCAGGTCAGGTGGTAGAAGAGCTATTTTTGCATAAACTTGAATTGTGATACTTCTCAACTCACAGAGGATCAACTGAGATATTGTACAAGGAAGACAAGCAACGGAACAAGCAAGCAAATGGGCAGTTTTAATTAACCCAGCAAATAAAAGCCCTTTAAGTATTTTTCAAAGCACATCTATCATCTCACACTGTGGGAAAACCAGCCATCTAATATCGCACCAAGTTGGGCAGGCCCCAGGTAGACTCTGTTCCAAAAGCTGTGATGAGTTCTTGTTCTAGTCTTTCCTTTAGATTAATTACAAAGAGGCAAGATAATGGATTGAGAGCCGTGTTTGTTTAGATCTATGTTCAAAGCATTTTTCTTTGAAAAATGACTCTGTCATTTGCGCACATATTTGTGCACAGTGTGTAATTATGG
>SJYA01003372.1:937259-949195 GCA_006410615.1 Neotragus moschatus
TCAGGAACATAGAGTCAGTTAGTATCAGCTTTTGTTATTTTCATTCTGAAAAAAGGAGAGGAGGAAACTGCCTAAAGTGTATGCGTATCCTCTATTATTTATTCATTATTGGTGCAATCTGGATTTTTTTTTTACTTCTTTATTAAAATATTTAAAAGTACCAGGATCAAAAGAAGAGAAAGAATGGGCTTGTACTAAAATGTTCCTCTAAGCTTATTTGGGGAACCTATATTTCTTTGCTTTACCAACTAGCCTTTATTCGTCTTTTTATAAACACAATATCCCATTCATATTGGAAAAAAATGTACCAGGATCACAACTGTCCAGTTCAGTGAATCACCACAAAATGAACACGCCCATCTAATTGCCACCCAGGTCAAGAAATAGAACATTTCTTCCCCCGTGAAGCTCAGTCTCTCATTGTCTCTCTCAATCACTAGTCCAACTCTACTTCCCAAATCCCGTCAAAATTCTAGTTTGGGCACTGTAGAAGAATTTTGGCCATGAATATTTTTTTATGATTGTTAACTTTTCCTCAGTGTTAGATTTGAGGGATTAATCTCTGTTATGTGTGACTGAAGTTCTGACATTTTTATTTCCATCTAGTATTCCTCTGTATGAGTAGGTCACAATTATTTAACCATTTTATTTTTCATGGTAATCCAACCTACTTTTGTTCAACCTTTTAGTTGACATTAAATGACAGGTAATAGTTTCTACCAGGTTGGGCTCTTAATACAATCACACTGATAAAAATGAAGGCTCAAATGACTACAGCTAACACTAGCAATAGACAGCAACTGAGTTCAGTTACAAAGTCTGCTGAGGTTGAACATGTAACAGAAGCCTTAGGAATCACTGTAAGTTATTCTTAATATGAAAGAGAAAGGGCAATCAGGCAAACATTGTCTCTTCATCAAAATGATAAACAAAGTTGCCAACTGCATGTAATAAACTGTGAATGCAGTCTGCATAGCCAAAAGACAGGGATTGCAAAGCCTAGAAAAGAATTTACCTCACACTCTAAAGCTTCCACCTGTGATTAGCCTGGTACAGACAATATGATGACACTTAAAATTCTTAGTTCTTCGTCTGGGAGGATTTGAATCGACCAGTGGTTTGAATATTATTTCTTCACTTGCTAGCAGCGTAACTGTGGGCAAATTGCTTAACGTCTTGATGTTTCCATTTTCTCTTCCTATAAATTGGTGATGTGAAATAGTGCTTATCTCATATATTTGCTGTGGGGTAAACTATGTAAAGGGTTTAGCATGGTGCAGGGCATGTTGAAGAAACACAATAACTGTGACAGTTGGTATGTCATAGTGATGAATTATACCAACTCAGACTCAACTGCCCAGATTCAAGGTCTAGCTCTATAGGAACTTGAGCCAGTTACTTTACTCCTCTGTGCCTTAGTATCCTCATCTACAAAGTGAGGGTAATAATGATATGTAGTTCATAGTGCTGTAAAGTTTGAATGCGTCTATGTTCTGACAAATGATAAGCACAGTGAATACACTTCCCAAGACAACAAATTTAGACCCATGATTCTTTTCCCTGCCTACACATTAAAATCACCTGGACAGATTTAAAAAATGCTGATACCTAGACCCAACTGCCTGACAGTTTCATTTAATTTATCTGTGGTGGGGTCTGGGATAACTTTAAAATCTCTGCTGATTCAAATGTGCAACAGAAGTTGACACACTCGCTTTACTGATATTTCCCTATCAGACCTGCACTTACTCTGATCACAGAAAATTAGGAATCATTGAACACAGTTCCCACAAAATAATAACTACTGAGGGCCTCTTCTATGTAAGGTCATGCAGAGTTGAATGATACGTGTTCCTTTCTGCAAAGAGTTTATAAAACCTCTAATCACTAAGCCACAAGTTTGAATGCAGTGTCATGTAAGACACAAAGTTCCATGGAGGCAAGGAAGAGAGAGAGGCCATTTGTATCTGATGGAGATCTATGAGGGCTTCTAATTTAAGGAGATCTTAAATGAGAAGTAAATTAACCTCCTAGCCATCGGTTTTCCTATCCCTAACTAGATTGCTGGGGCCCCCTTTTCTGTTAACAACACAAAAGTTTAAGATTTTATCAGTTCATGTGTAGTTTTGAAAATATTTGGATATTCGAGTTTCATTAAGGCATAGTCAATTTTGTAAAAAGAAAAAACTGAGATCATCCCCCTTTTTCCATTAGGGATGGATTAGGTTTGCTTTAGGTGTATCATGCAGTTTACTTCAGATTGGAGCTCCTGGCTTCCTAAGACCTAGATGATGATACAGTCCAAAGCAGTGCTTAGGTTCAGATGCACAGATACTGTTTAATGACACATTAAAATCAGAGGAAAACAAAAACCCACTTGGTACTTCTTCAGTAAAGAAAAGGAGGTGTTTTCTGATGATTGGACCCCTATGAAAGAGTGTGGGGGCTGCACCTCTGGCCCAGAGTGACTGTAGACAGTTCAGGGGAGGAGATCCCTGGATGCCTTTATCAGAATTCAAAGGATATATTTGCATCCAGAAAATTGGAGGAGCTAGAAGCAGAGATGAACCTTTGCATCAACACACCGAGAAACCTCCAAATCGGTCAAGATAGTACTGAGGAAGCAAACAAAACGGAGATAAAAATAGCCCATCTGGGTACCCTCTCACATAAACAATTGCTGTTTTATTAGTGTTTCTTTCGTTACATTGTTCTATAAGAAACAGCTATCAAAGAAAAATGAATATACCACTACTTGATACAATCCATGAGAGAAGCAAAACTTTATAGAAATGTTATTATGTTGGAGTGACATAATGTAGTTAGCCAAGATTCTCAGTGGTGAAGAATAGTTGGTTAAGGAAAGATGGGCCCCTGGTTATGTGATTTCCCTTTTATTCTATCTCCTAGAGAAAGGATAGATGAATTCTTCTCAGTTACTAAACTTTAGAGATGTATTATATATATTCATTAATTCAATCAACATACATTTATTGGACATACTATAAGCTAGGTGCTATTATAGTGGCTTCCCTGATAGCTCAGTTGATAAAGAATCTGCAATGCAGGAGACCCTGGTTTGATTCCTGGGTTGGGAAGATCCACCGGAGAAGGGATAGGCTAGCCACTCCAGTATTCTTGGGCTTCCCTTGTGGCTTAGCTGGTAAAGAATCCGCCTGCCCAAGTGGTGCTAGTAGAATCTGCCTGCCAATGCAGGAGATGCAAGAGACACGGGTTTGATCCCTGGGTCAGGAAGATCTCCTGGAGTAGGAAATGGCAACCTAATCCAGTATTCTTGCCTGGAAAATCCCATGGACAAAGGAGCCCGGCAGGCTACAGTCCACGGGGTCACAAAAAGTAAGACACAGCTGAGCACACACAAAATAGGTGCTATTATAGGGAGCAAGCCAGATAAAGATCTTTGTTTTCAGGGAGCTCATATTCAAACCAAATGAAACAGATAATATACTGTCTCTTNGACCAGTTTTCTGAGCACCACTTGTTAAAGAGATTGTCTTTTCTCCATTGTATATTCTTGCCTCCTTTGTCAAAGATAAGGTGTCCATAGGTGCATGGATTTATCTCTGGGCTTTCTATTTTGTTTCATTGATCTATATTTCTGTCTTTGTGCCAGTACCATACTGTCTGGATGACTGTAGCTTTATAGTGTAGTCTGAAGTCAGGCAGGTTGATTCCTCCAGTTCCATTCTTTCTCAAGATTGCTTTGGCTCTTCGAGATTTTTTTGTATTTCCATACAAATTGTGAAATAGTTTGTTCTAGTTCTCTGAAAAATATTGTTGGTAGCTTGATAGAGATTGCATTGAATCTATAGATTGCTTTTGGTAGTATACTCAGTTTCCCTATATTGCTCCTTCCAATCCATGAACATGGTACATTCATCTACTTATGTCATCTCTTATTTCTTTCATCAGTGTTTTATAGTTTTCTTTATATAGGTCTTTTGTTTCTTTAGGTAGATTTATTCCTAGGTATTTTATTCTTTTTGTTGCAATGGTGAATGGAATTGTTTCCTTAATTTCTCTTTCTGTTTTCTCATTGTTAGTGTATAGGAATGCAAGGGATTTCTGTGTGTTAATTTTATATCCTGCAACTTTACTAACTGATAAGCTCTAGTAATTTTCTGGTGTATTTAGGGTTTTCTGGTGTATTTAGTAATTTTCTGGAGTATTTAGGGTTTTCTGTGTAGAGGATCATGTCATCTGCAAACAGTGAGAGTTTTACTTCTTTTACAATCTAGATTCCCTTTATTTCTTTCTCTTCTCTGATTGCTGTGACTAAAACTTCCAAAACTGTGTTGAATAGTAGTGGTGAGAGTGGGCACCCTTGTCTTGTTCCTGACTTTAGGGGAAATGCTTTCAGTTTTTCACCAGTGAGGATAATGTTTGCTGTGGGTTTATCATATATGGCTTTCATTATGTTGAGGTATATTCCTTCTATTCCTGCTTTCTGGAGGGTTTTTATCATAAATGAATGCTGTTATTTTTGATTTTAAAAGAAATGCTTTTAGTCTTTCACCGTTGGGTATGCTGTTAGCTGTGGGTTTGTCATAAATGGGTTTTTTATTATATTGAGATATATTCTTTCTATATCCACCTTGATGAGAGTTTTTATTAATATCATGAATGGATATTGAATTTTTTAAAATGCTATTTGAGATGATTATATGATTTTTATTCTTCCTTTGCTAATGTGGTGTATCACATTGATTAGTTTGCAAGTATTAAAATATCCTTAAGCCCCTGGAATAAATCCCACTTGATCATGCTATATGCTCCTTTTTATATATTGTTGGATTCATTTTGCTAGTATTCTGTTGAAGATTTTTGCATCTGTGTTCATCAGTGATATTGGCCTGGAATTTTCTTACTTTGCAGTGTCTTTTTCTGGTTTGGGTACCAAGGGTAATGGTGGCTTCATAGATTGAATTAGGAGTGTTCTGTCCACTTCTATTTTGGGGAATAGTTTCAGAAGCATAGGTATTAGCCCTTCTTTATATGTTTGATAGATTTTTCCTGTGAAGCCATCTGGTCCTGGGCTTTTGTTTGCCAGTTTTTAAAAAAAATTACATATTTAATGGTTCTGCTAGTTATTGGTATTTTCAAATTGTTTCTCCTTGATTCAGTCTTGGCAGGTGTATGCTTCTAGAAATTTGCCCATTTCTTTGAGGTTGTACTGTTTGTTGGCATATACTGTTGGTAGTATTCTCTTATGATTTTTGCACCTGTGTGGTATTGTCCATTATTTCTCTTATTTCACTTATTATGTCGTTTATTTGGGTCCTCTCTCTTTTCTTCTTGGAGAAACAGCTAAAAGTTTATCAAGTTTGTTTATCTTTCTGAAAAACCAGCTCTCACTTTCTTTGATATTTTCTTTTTGTCTCTATTTTTATTTCCCCTTTTACCTTTATTATTTCCTTCCTTCTGCTGAATTTGGGGTTTTTTTGTTCTTTTTCTAATACCTTTACGTGGTAGGCTGTGTTTTTTTTTATTTGAGGTTTTCCTTATTTCTGGAGGAAGGCCAGTATTGGTATAAATTCCTTAGAATTGCTTTTGCTGCATCCCATAGATTTTGGAAAGTTGTGGTGGAAAGTTGTGTTTCCCTTCTCATTTATCCTGTTTTATTTTCTCATTTCTTCTTTGATTTCTTCATTGACCCATTAGTTTTTTAGTAGCATGTTGTTTAGTCTCCACGTGTTTGTTCTTTTCTCATTTTTCTTTCTGTCAACTTCACACTGTTGTGGTCAGAAAAGATGCTTGAAATAATTTCTGTTCTTTTCAATTTGTTGAGACTTATTTTATGGCCTAGCTTGTGATCTGTCCTGGAAGTAGTTCCATGTGCACTTGAAAACAATATGTATCCTGCAGTTTGGGCATGAAATTTCCTGTAGATATCTATTCCATCTAACTGGTCTATCATGTCATTTAAGACCACTGTTGCCTTATTGATTTTCTCTCTGGATGATCTGTTCATTGATGCAAGTGGGGCATTTAAGTTCCCTACTTTTATTGTATGATTGTCCATTTCTCCCTTTATTTCTGTTAGTATTTCTTCGTGTGTATAGATGTTCCTTTATTGGATGCATATTTGTTAATGTATGTAACATCTTCTTATATTGATCACTTTATCATTTTATAATGCCTTTCTATGTCTTTTGTTATAGCCTTTGTTTTAAAGTCTATTTTGTGTGATATGAGTATTACTACTGCCTTTCCATAATGTCATTTCCATTTATGTGAAATGTCTTTTTCCATTTCCTCTCTTTCAGTCTTGTGTCTGTCTTTAGTTCTGAACTCAGTTTTGTAGGCAGCATGAAGATGGGTCTTGTTTTTTTTTAAAAAAATACAGTCAGCCTCTCTATGTCTTTTGATTGAAACATTTAGTCCTTTAACATTTAGAGTAATTATTGATAGATATGTACTGATTGAAATTTTGTTACTTATTTTCTGGCTGTTTTTATAGTTTTTTCTGGTTATTTCTTTTTGTTTCTTTCCTTGTGGTTTGATGATTATCTTTGGTAATAGTATGCTTATGTTTCTTTCTTTTTAGTTTTTGTGTTTCTATTGTAGGTTTTTTTATTTGTGGTTTTCATGGGGTTTATATATGTTGACCTATAACCAAATCTACCTGTTTTAAACTGATAATAATTTTAGTTCAAACACATTTAAAAGATCATTTTTTACACCTCTCCCCAACATTTTGTGTTTTAATGTCATATTTTACATCTTCATGTTTATCCTTTTAACTCTTTGTTGTAGTTATAGTTGCTTTTATAATTTTTTGTCTTTTAATATTTGTACTGACTTTGTTAAGTGGTAGATCCTCAATCCTTACTATATATTTTCCTTTCCTTTCCTTTTTGGAACTTCAGTTTTCTATAGATTCTTACTTTTCTCCTTTCTCCCTCAAAGAGAAAACCCTTTAACATTTCTACATTTCTTTTACAGTAGGTTTAGTTTTGATGAACTCTTTTAGTTTTTGCTTTTCTGAGGAGTTTTATATCTCCTTTGATGTTAATAGCAGTCTTTCTGGGTAGCGTATCCGATGTTGCAGGTTTTTCCATTTCAGCACTTTGAATATATCATGCAACTCTCTTCTTACCTGGAGAATGGCACCCCACTCCAGTACTCTTGCCTGGAAAATCCCGTGGACAGAGGAGCCTGGTAGGCTGCAGTCCATGGGGTCGCTAAGAGTCGGGCACGACTGAGCGACTTCACTTTCACTTTTTACTTTCATGGGTTGGAGAGGGAAATGGCAACCCACTCTAGTATTCTTGCCTGGAGAATCCCAGGGACAGAGGAGCCTAGTGGGCTGCTATCTATGGGGCTGCACAGAGTCGGACACGACTGAAGTGACTTAGCAGCAGCAGCTCTTCTTACCTACAATATTTCTGCAGAAAAATCAGCTAATAGCCTTATGGAGTTTCCTTGTATATGAGTCTGTTTTTATCTTGCTGCCTTTAAAATTGTCTTTAAGTTTGCCATTTTAATTATGATATATCTGTCTGGTTTTATACTGTTTGGAACTCTCTGTGCTTCCTGTACCTGTTTATCTCTTTCCTTTTTCACCAGTTTGGGAGGTCTTTAGCCATAATTTTCTCAAATATATTTTCAATCTCCTTTGGTCTCTTCTCCTGCTGGGACCCCTATAATTTGAATACTGGTGCAATTAATGCTAAGCCAGAGATCTCATAAACTGTTCTCATTTTTTAAAATTTGTTTTTTTTATGTGATTTCCATTACTTTGTTTTCCAGATCACTTATGCATTCTTCTGTGTCAGTCTGCTTTTCATTCCTTCTAGTGTGTTTATTTTCCATTATTGAATTCTTTATTTCTGATTGAATCTTTTTTTATATTCTTTGTTCCTTATTAACATTCTCACTATATTTATCTATTGCTTTCCTTAATTCAGTTAACATTCTTATTAGCAATGCTTTGCATTCTTTTCAGGTCAATTATTTATTTCTATTTAATTATGTATTTTAATAATTAAGAGTATCTCCAGCTCTATATAGTCAGCAAAAACAAGACTTGGAGCTGACTGTGGCTCAGATCATGAACTCCTTATTGCCAGATTCAGACATAAATTGAAGAAAGTAGGGAAAACCACTAGACCATGCAGATATGACCTAAATCAAATCCCTTATGACTATACAGTGGATGTGAGAAATAGATTAAAGAGATTAGATCTGATAGACAGAGTGCCCGATGAACTATGGATGGAGGTTCATGACATTGTACAGGAGACAGGGATCAAGACCATCCTCACAGAAAAGAAATGCAAAAAAGCAAAATGGTTGTCCGAGGAAGCCTTACAAATAGCTGTGAAAAGAAGAGAAGTGAAAAGCAAAGGAAAAAAGGAAAGATATACCCATTTGAATTCAGAGTTCCAAAGAATAGCCAGGAGAGATAAGAAAGCCTTTGAGTGATCAGTGCAAAGAAATAGAGGAAAACAATAGAATGGAAAAGACTAGAGATCTCTTCAAGAAAATTAGAGATACCAAGGGAATACTTCATGCAAAGATGGACACAATAAAGACAGAAATGGACCTAACGGAAGCAGAAGATATTAAGAAGAAGTGGCAAGAATACACAGAAGAACTATACAAAAAAGATCTTCATGACCCAGATAATCATGATGATGTGATCACTCACCTAGAGCCATACATCCTGGAATGTGAAGTCAAGTGAGCCTTAGGAAGCATCACTATGAACAAACCTAGTGGAGGTGATGCAATTCCAGTTGAGCTATTTCAAATCCTGAAAGATGATGCTGTGAAAGTGCTGCACTCAATATGCCAGCAAATTTGGGAAATTCAGCAGTGGCCACAGGACTGGAAAAGGTCAGTTTTCATTCCAATCTCAAAGAAAGACAATGTCAAAGAATGCTCAAACTACCACACATTTGCACTCATCTCACATGCTAGTAAAGTAATGCTCAAAATTCTCCAAGCCAGGCTTCAACAGCACGTGAACCATGAACTTCCAGATGTTCAAGCTGGTTTTAGAAAAGGCAAAGGAACTAGAGATCAAATTGCTAACATCTGTTGGATTATTGAAAAATCAGAAGAGTTCCAGAAAAACATCTACTTCTGGTTTATGGACTATGCCACAGCCTTTGACTGTATGGATCACCACAAACTGTGGAAAATTCTTAAAGTGATGGGAATGCCAGACCACCTGTCCTGCCTCTTGAGAAATCTGTATGCAGGTCAGGAAGCAACAGTGAGAACCAGACATGGAACAACAGACAGGTTCCAAATCGCGAAAGGAGTTCGTCAAGGCTGTATATTGTCACCTTGCTTATTTAACTTATATGCAGAGTACATCATGAGAAACGCTGGGCTGGATGGAGCACAAGCTAAAATCAAGATTGCCGGGAGAAATATCAATAACCTCAGATATGCAGATGACACCACTGTTATGGCAGAAAGCGAAGAACTAAAGAGCCTCTTGATGAATGTGAAAGAGGAGAGTGAAAACAGTTGGCTGAAAACTCAACAGTCAAAAAATGAAGATCATGGCATATGGTCCCATCACTTCATGGCAAATAGATGGGGAAACAGCGGAAACAATGACAGATTTTATTTTGGGGGGCTCCAAAATCACTGCCGGAAAAGGCAATGGCATCCCACTCCAGTACTCTTGCCTGGAAAATCCCATAGATGGAGGAGCCTGGTGGGCTACAGTCCATGGGGTCACTAAGAGTCGGACGTGACTGAGAGACTTCACTTTCACTTTTCACTTTCATGCATTGGAGAAGAAAATGGCAACCCACTCCAGTGTTCTTGCCTGGAGTATCCCAGGGACAAGGGAGCCTAGTGGGCTGCTGTCTATGGGGTCACACAGAGTTGGACATGACTGAAGCGACTTAGCAGCAAAATCACTGCAGATGGTGACTGCAGCCATGAAATTAAAAGACACTTGGTCCTTGGAAGAAAATTTATGACCAACCTAGACACCATATTAAAAAGCAGTGACATACTTTGCCAACAGAAGTCTATCTAGTCAAGGCTATGGTTTTTCCAATAGTCATGTATGGATGTGAGAGTTGGACTATAAAGAAAGCTGAGCGCCGAAGAATTGATGCTTTGAAAGTGGTGTTTTAGAAGAGTCTTGAGAGTAGTTCCTATGCTTTGTTATTTTCCTTAACTTTGTTTGCCTGTATGAATTTAAGTGAAACAGTTATCTATTCCAGTCTGGAAGAGGTGTCATATATGGAAGTGTCCCTGTACAGACTTTGTGTGCCTAATGCCTTTGGAGAGAGAGCAGGCTTGACATGGACATAAGCGAGGTCTTTCCTCAGGTTGTTCTGGTAGCTATTACGTTGATATGAGGCTGGAGATGGAGGAACTAGAACTGTAGCTGGGTGTGAGTTGGGACTTTCCTTCTACTCAGTGGCCAGCACTGGCCTCCAAGTAGCTGGAGTAGAAGCCCTGTGGGTTGGACCTGAGCTGGCTCTGTTCCATTTAGGTGTCTGCTTTCCCCTTTCCCAGCACTGGGACTTTCGCCCCAGAGGTGGAAATTGCAGAGGAAGGGAAGCCCATGTGGGCCTTCTCAGCTCATTTTTGCCATAGACAGAAGTCTGAGTTGTTTCTAATGTGCTGCCTGTGCAGGTGCCAGCAATTATTTCTATCTGCTTAGATGCAGCCTCAGGTCCAAGTCCCACTTGTCTCTCACTGCTGATCAGTCCCCAGTCTGTGACACTGCCGCCCTTTTGTGGAGCTGCACTGCAGGGCAGGAGGGGACAGTGTGGACTCTTTTTGTGTATCGGGATTAGCTGTGGTGGAGTAGCTGCCCTCAGAGTTCTGGGCTGCTTCTGATACGATGCTTGAGTATGTGCCAACAATAGTTACTGCTGCGTCACCCAGGCTTTGCCCCAGGACTAGGTCATCTCCGTATCCCATGGCCTAGCTTTTTCCCTGGCTGTGGCAGCCCTAGATCTCATAGCACACTGAGACATGTAGTCAGCTTTGCTGGAGCAAACACCAGGCAGTTGTGGGAAACTTGATAGCCCCTGGAGCAGTCCTCTTAACCATCTTCTCTGCCCTGCCCTGGGGCAAGCCAGTGCACAAGCACTCCTCAGGAGCAGAGACCAGGCTTCCTACAGACCTCCTGTTGGTCCCAGTATCCTCCAAGCAGCCAAGAGGGCTCATCTACTCCATGTATGACCCCTGGACTGGGGCATCCAGTCTGTGGTTTTCAGTGCTCAGTCCCCAAAGCTGGTTATTTGTTCATGTAATCTCTCTTTTCCTCTGAGAGCCCTTCCAGGGTCAATGGCCCTGACTTGTTTTTCTCCCCTTCCTACTCAATTCCATATGTATTTCTTAGCCTTGCTTGTACAAGAGTCTTTCTGCTAGTTTCCATTTAGTTTTCAATGACTATTCTTCCACATACAAATGTATTTTTGATGTATTCATGGCAAGAGGTGACTTCCATGTCCTCCTACACTACCATCTTGATTAATCTTTTTAGCAATAGTTTTAACTATGATGTAAAATCACAATGGCTATAAGAATGAAAAACAAATTTATAAAATCTCAAGCTCCCATTTTGATTTGTATCAGTGAGTTGTTGGAGGCTAAATATCTTATGTTTTGACATTATCTGTTTGCAGTGTACCACCAATACTTTAACTATCTATTAAATTGTGCGATATATTTGTGTGTCTTAAGGTTAAATGGCATGGCATACAGTGATGGCAGTAACTAATAAATAATGGGAAATAAACAAATGAACCTGTTTGGGAAGAGGCATAGAGTGGATTAAAATTTCTGTTAGGCAGTACTGATATGTGATTATGTAGCTGGAAAGAAAAAAGCTGTTACCATTTCTGACATCTGTATTCCAGTAGAAATATGACATAGGTGTTTTGTACTATTTGTTATCCTATAAAGTAAAAAAGTATCAAAGACAG
>SJYA01003372.1:949807-965052 GCA_006410615.1 Neotragus moschatus
AGACAGTGTATATTGTATACTAAATTGAACTCACAGTCCTGGAAAATTGAGGCTAATAACTCAATGTACTCAGTGAAAGAGGGAAATATACATAGGAACATTCTGAGGTTCTGGGGCATTTCACAAGCAGGATGTTTATCATTATTTTCCTGAGCAATATTTACAAGTGCAGACAGCCGCGCTTACATAAAAATAAATTATGCAACCATTATGATATATTATTCAAGGTACTTCAAAATGTCTTTTTGCCCCTAATATCCCTGTCTCTTATACACATCTACTTTGTGTGCCTAATGCCTTTGGAGAGAGAGCAGGCTTGACATGGACATAAGCGAGGTCTTTCCTCAGGTTGTTCTGGTAGCTATTACGTTGATATGAGGCTGGAGATGGAGGAACTAGAACTGTAGCTGGGTGTGAGTTGGGACTTTCCTTCTACTCAGTGGCCAGCACTGGCCTCCAAGTAGCTGGAGTAGAAGCCCTGTGGGTTGGACCTGAGCTGGCTCTGTTCCATTTAGNACTCCACTGTTATTCTCTAGGTAACTATGTTACTCAAGATAGTAATGTTATTAGCCATTAAGGTAAATTAAGGCATAGCGAACAAACAGATATCTGACTTGCTGCACCCTAATACTGCAAGTTCATTTCCTATGTACACTCATTGCATATGGCTTTTCTGTGTAAATTTGCAGTAGCTTAATTACAGTCCATGGGTTCACAAAAGAGTCAGACGCAACTCAGCGACTAAACAAGAACAAATTCAATCTTTTATTATAGTAAATGACTTCACCAAGTATATGAATCACAGTAGCCTCCCCAATAAATACGTGACAATACAACATAAGTTGTATCAATCTTACTCCAATTCCTGCAAGCTTCATGCCTCATAAACAACATGAGGTCAAAAGTACTCAAGGGCTTCTGAGAATTCCTGAGCCATGTTTCTGCCTCTGCTCATTCCTCTTCTCTCTCAACCCTGAATCCCCTTTCCCCTAATTAATCTGATTGCAAAGATCCCCCATTGTTCTAAGAACTCTTAATGCTCTCAAACTCAGCTTTCCATTCTCTTACTGCATTTGCATCTCCAGCGGTACTGCACGGGAGCAAACATTTCTGTCTTCACAGAATTCTCCAGCCCGTAAGACCTTTGACAAACTTCTCAGGTCACTTGTTGTGAATTGAGGAGATTTCTTACCTTTGGCAGAGATGCCCTGGAGCCTGAACTCTGGGTGGTCATTGTTAAGACTGTCGTTATGCCCAATGCAACTCTGGCAGGGGCCGCATCCATGTTTATCCAAAAAGAGACCCAGGACAAAATGACTATCAACAAACTGGGGATGTACATCTGGATCAAATAATATCCCATCTGGCGTTCCAGGTGAAACTTAACCTCGATGCAGGTAAACTTTCCTGGAAACAGGAAATGATTTAAAAGCCAATTTGAAATTATCTTTCCCATTCCAGCCTCCCACTTTATTTTTATTAAAAAAGAACATTAAAGATGGATTTGAAAGATTGCACAAAACACTGACCCTACATACTCAATTTAACTCTTTTCCAACTCAACCAGTAATGAAAATGACAGTGTGAGAATGAGTGATCTAAAGAGTCACTGGCTCAAAACCATATGGCATATTTAGTTTTCAAATCTGTGCTTCTTCCAGTGTGATTGTTTAGACAGAGCTTAAGAATTTTCTAGACTATTCAGTGGAAAGAAACTATTCATGTTTTGTGGGAATTATAGTATGTAATATATAGCATACAATATGTAACCTACAGCGTATATGTGTAGCATATACTACATAGCATTTAATACATAACATATAATATGAAATAGTTGAAACCATGCCTTCCTAAGCAGTGAAGTTCATGTGAGGCTCCTAAAGGATTTGGATGATTGTATATCTGTCTTCATGTTAGCAATAGCAAGAGAAAAATAGACATTTTTAGAAGCTGTGAATTTAATCTGATCATTGTAAAAATTTCATAATCTCCTGGGTAATTACTTGAGGACTTTTAGAATATACCTAGAATCTGTTTACAGTGTTGCATTTCCTCTAAAATAGAGTACATGTACAGACATTACAACTTTTAACATACTATTCAGAGACAGATGTTTCTGCCCCTTACCACATTTCTTCCTTTTTAATTGGCTTGGCATTAGAAGCCCAGAAGGTAATTTGGCTTAGCCCACACAAATGATAAGAGATAGGGTTGGGTTCTTCTTGGTCAGGAAGAAGACCTTAGAATCAGATTTTAGTTATTTCATAGAAAGCATTGTTGACTTCTAGAACAAATGTTTATGGACCATTTACTCAGCAGTGACTCCCTGAGCAGTCACTGAACAAACCATCATGTCTCAATTGCTTCTCCTTGATCAGCTTGTGTGATATGAAAGACTAGGACATTCACAGGAAAAGCCGTCAACTTTACTGGGTGGGCATAATCTTCCTGGTAAAAACAGATGCCCACTTGTTGCTACTACCTCAGATTCTCCCCTTGCACCATGTGTCTGTCAGCACTAGTGATAATGCATGACTTTTAGAGCCGGCTGACTTCCCACCAGCTGATTTTCATGCATGCTGTTTAGGACTGAAGAGTACAACAGCTGTATTTCTGGGTTTGCAAAGACCTATAATTTCTCTCTTCCACTAAGGCAGAATGCAAATTTAAAATAGATTTTAAGTCTTAATTGTGGCAAGCAGGATCTTCGTTGTGTCATGTGGGATCTTTTGTTGTGGCGCATGGTCTCTCTAGTTGTGGCACACGGGTTCCAGAGCACACAGGCTCGGTAGTTGTGGCATGCGGGCTTAGTTACTCTACAGCATGTGGGATCTTAGTTCCCCAACCAGGGACCGAACCCTTGACCCCTGCATTGCAAGTGAATTCTTAACCACTGGCCCATGGAAGTCCTGAAAGTGCAAGTTGATCTGAGGAGCCAATGTCAAGAGTGGATGCTGGGAATGGGCCAAAATTTATACATTTCCTGTACCACTTGAAAGGTATCATACATCTTTCCTCAAAGTCATTTGATAGTAGATGGTCAGCAAGAGAATAGCACAAGATTCCCAAGTCTCTTTCCTTCTCTCTCTCTTTTGGAAAAATTACCTGTCGTGCTCTCTAACTCATTCCAAGGGGTATAGGCATCTTATGTGTTGAAGGGATTTTGAGCCAAGCCCAGGACAGTTCTTTGTAGCTTCACTTTCTTGATCAATATGCAGAAAATAAGGTGATAAGATATATACGCCAAGCTGCAGATGGAGCCCATTTGAGTTTAGCAGCTGAAAGGAAACTTACCGGTGTTGTAATGCTTTGTGCAGTAGCCGAGTTCCTTCTCTTCTTTCAAAATAAACTGAGGCAGGGTCAGTCCTTCAGCAACTTGAACTGGACCATCACTTAACCACTCAAATATCAGGTCATTCATTGTGTACCCAACTAGAGCAAACAAATCATAGTGAAAAACTGAATACATCTTTTCAAGAAAGCTTGAAAGTCTAGCCAGGTAAAGAAACAATCAAGGGGGTCATCTAAAGCAAACATGATCGGTCAATTCAAGAGCATTTTTTAATAAAAGAGCTATGATCATCATGATAACTACATGTCATTGGAGCCAAAGAAATTGAAGACAACAAGCTATTTCTGAATGATTTTTTTTTCTGTATAATGAGAGAATGGAATCTATAAAGTCCATTTTTCCTGTTTTCTTTATCCACTAAATATTCTAAGGAACAAACAAGTAAACAAACAGAAATGCTTTGAAGATTGTCTTTGCTTGAAAGAGCTATGTCTGTGGTTATCCAATAAAACAATGTAGTTCATAGTACCAGTTGCAGTATTTCAAATGAAAAGCATTTTTTAAAAAATGAGGATGGTTTCATCACAGCCCTCCTTAAAATATTTCCATTATAAACTTGGCTCCTCTCTTTGGGTCTATTACCTTTGTTTTCAGAAAGTTTATGTTCAAGTCCTTATGGTCAATCCTCAATTACTTTAATAAGCGGGAAAGACTGTAGGTAGGTAACCTAAGAGAAAGATGTAGAATATGCAAATTAAGCATATTCTAGCATATGCTAGTTTCTTGCTAAAGGGGCCTACTCATCACAATGCTGAATATGAAGTAAAACAGATTCTCTGTTATATAGTCATATTGTTACATGACTCTTGAACCATTTGAAGTAAGATTATTATCAGTTTAGTAAACTAAAGTCAGCTCTTAGTCTCTAAGCTCCTGCTAACTAGGTTGTTATGTCAAGTACTCCTGGATCTTTTTGCACCCTGGAAATGAAGGCTACTCTTTTTTCAGGCATCAGTTCTCTCCCTTCTTCCTTTTTGTGTGATATAAACTCTAAAAGGAGAGTGAGGCAGACAAGGGTTATTATGTGAGGTTTTGGCTAGCCAGTAACTTCAGCATGTTTATTAAGGTTATAGATTCTTATTCTTGTTTACTGAAAGGTAATGACTCACCAAAGCTACCCAGAAATCAATTGCAAAATTAATTGGAATCTACTTTCCTCTTTCTTTGGACCACCTTTTCAATTCAAAGCCAGAAATTAAAAACAAGCAAGGAGTCACAAAGAGGGCTTTGTACAAGCACTGATGGTTCACAAAGAGAGTGGTCAACCCTATCTCTTCCACATCAGTACTGTATGAGGAATTCTTGGATATCTCTACCAAATACTAGAGGCTTGCCAAGCACCCTTTTCTTGCTGACCACTACAGTAATAGTCCTTATCAGCCACATGGAAGCTGCAGCTTGGGGTCAAATAGAAGAGGAAAAAATGTGGGGAAGGAGGGTATAATATGAGGGTAGAAAAGTAAAGGCCACTTCCCACCCTTCACAGTCAAAGTTAGTGGTGAACACATCACTGCTTCTTTGATTTCATTACTTCTAGATCCTGCAAGCACCAAGCATATTTACTGATTGGAGTTTTTAAGCCTTGAAGAGGGCTTCCCGAGTAGCTCAGCTGTTAAAGAATCTGCCTGCAATGTGGGAGACCTGGGTACGATCCCTGGGTTGGTAAGATCCCCTGGAGAAAGAAATGGCTACCCACTCCAGTATTCTGGCCTGGAGAATTCCATGGACTGTATAGACTAAGGGGTTGCAAAGAGTCGGACACAACTAAGCATTGCAGGAACCTCAGATGATAGCTATGGTTGCTGCTTTATAGAAAAACTAAGTATTAGGTTGAGGCAGGGGAGAGTTTGGAGCAGTAGAGAAGACACAAAGAAGGAATCATTGTGTAGGAAAAAGTTTTTCTTAACTATCTTCTGAAGAGAAGGGGCAATGGGGAAAAATGAATGCATAAAGCCTATTGTAAATCAGAAATTCTCATTTTATCCCTGACAACCTCTTCAAACGAAGATGTTTCATTATTTTGTTTATTTTTGTAGGAAGTTTCAAGGGAAATCTACAATGATTTTAAATGATCAGAAGAAATCCCTGTCACTGCCTCTTTTTAAATAATAGTTGATGTATCTTTTTGCATTTATTATTTTTCTAAACCAAGAAGTTAAAAGTATTTTCTTGCCCCTGCCTCATTAAATCTCCTAACATCCCTGTAGGTCAGTAACACTTACTATTCTCTGCATTTTACAAACAGAGCAACTGACAGCAAGCCAGAAAAAAATTTCATGTCTGCTGACTGAAAATCCCATTACCTTGGAGGCATCAGCAACTTATGGCACATGTTAAAGATTTCAGTGGCATCGGAGCCAGGACATAAAGGGCACAAAGTAGTAGCATTCCTCTATTTCCTTCACCTTGTCTTTGTATGTCCATTGCCCATCTAAAGGAGATCCCCTTATTCCATGTCATCTCAATGCCCCTCATTTTTACATCCTCCTCTGACTGCCGGGAGCCAGCATGAGGAGTCCTGCCCGTGGCAAAGGTCATGAAGTTAAGGGGTCGGACAGGCAAAGGCGAGTTGGGCCTTAAGGGAGCCTTGCTGAATTTTCTCGAGCATCTACCCCCAAAACCAGAGTCAGCCTGCCTTACTGCATTGTGCCTTTTACCTACTGTTCTAATATTAACAGGGGGTTATCCCTCCACCACCTTTTTCTGGGAAAGGTTAATTTAGAGCTTTTAGATAATAAGTCTCCTGGACATAATATGAGTGTTTCAATCCCAAAACCCCTCTGATGGCTTTCTAGCCTGCCTGCAGGACTCTTACAGCTGCACATGTGATTGTTTGCAGCCTCCCGACTGCGAGAGGCACAGGAAGCTTAAAACACCCTAGGAATGTAGGGGCTTCCAGGGAGTCAAAATTATTAGAATAGGACTGATTAAGGGTTTCATTTGTTGAGCCAATACTTGCTGCCAAATTTTCATATCTTTTATTTGTTGATATAGTTGGTATATAGAAAAAACAAGTAGCAACATAGATCTTTGAGTTAAGTACCTTCTTTGTTATAACCCACTGTGCCTTTGTTCTACAGGAATGTAACTTTATTTAGTACTTTAAAGATGATGCAGACTAAAGAAAAACACTTCAGGGGAAATGAGATTAACATTCATTAAGGAAGCGAGCCATAAAGTGTTAACAGGCCCCTTGGCCAGAAGATAATGTAAATCACCTGAGACCTTTTGTATACGGCAAGATATGCAGAAAGAANCAGGAATGTAACTTTATTTAGTACTTTAAAGATGATGCAGACTAAAGAAAAACACTTCAGGGGAAATGAGATTAACATTCATTAAGGAAGCGAGCCATAAAGTGTTAACAGGCCCCTTGGCCAGAAGATAATGTAAATCACCTGAGACCTTTTGTATACGGCAAGATATGCAGAAAGAAAGCCTGGTATCTATAAGGGTCAGGACTGCTGCCCCTGCATGACTCTGCATCTTCTATTATGTAAAACTTAGGGTGTATAAGCACCTTTGGAAAATAAAGTTATGGGGTTTTTGCACAAGCTTGGCCTCCCCTATGTCAACTCTCTCTCTTTCTCCCTCTCCCTCCCTCTCTTTTTCAGGCAGATCCCTTGGAAAGAGGAGGCTCTCCATGTCTACCTATTTGCCTGGGCTTCTAAGACACACATGAGAGGGAGCCCAAGGCGGGGCACCCTCCACTATTCAAGCGGGTGCCTGTGGCCTAATGTAGATGGTGCAAGTTTCTTGTCTTGAAACTATTAGCTTTCCGTGTAAACCAAGAAATATCAGCCTCTTTTCGCCACTAATTTTCCTACTACACTATTCTTTCCTAATCTCTCTTTATATTTCTAAATAAATAAGGTTTTCCTCGCTGACTCCATCTCCCCTTTGAATTCCCTGGATCCACTGGGACTGGACCCCGGCATCTGACTAAGGCCCCATATCTTGTCCTCAAATCAGTTATCCCTTCCTGCTAAAATTCCTTTGAAGTGAAGGTCTATACAAGCACAAGATAGAAGGAAATACAATTTTCTGACTAGAGAGTGATTCATTATAGAGGTTAAATGACTAATAATCTTAACTTTCCCAGGAGACATTTTCATTTCAAAGAAAAGCTTACTAAATCAGGCTTGTTTTTTGAGGAAGGGCAAGTTATTTGGCTTTGTACTTTGAAAAATGGTCTTTGTACTCTTGGGTATAAGTTATGTACACACACTTTTACTTGTCCTTCCCTTAGGACCTCAGGAGTTGTTAAATAGGTATAGATTGACTCTCATGTGTTTTTTTCTCTTTAATGACACGCTGAAAAGAACCAGGTCATTGCTTAAAACAAGCAGACGGTTATTTCAGTAGTAATGACTTACAACTCTCCAGCTGCATTGTACAAGTCTGGACATCCATTGGAAAATTCTTCAAGTCCATGGGACAGGATAAGGTCAAGGTGAGCCTTAGCAAAGAAAAGAAAATTGAAAAGAAGTTTTTAATTTGTGAGATCTGATTCTTGAGAAGCAAACCAAAAATATATTTGGTATTAAGCAGAGTGACACTGATACAGATGATGAAATCTCAGCTCTCACTCAGGACAATGTTTTCTAATTTTCAAATGAGCAGTAATCATTGGTAAATTTTTAAAATACTATAAAATTTTGCTGTAACCTCTTATTCTCCATTTCCCATCTTCCAGTCTCTGACTGTCACCTTCCTAGTAGCAATGGTCTCAAGTTTATTCTAGAATCAAGAAGAGGTTTCTGGGGGGAAAGGGTAGTTAAGGATTTTGTGAAGTTCATGTACACACTGCTGTATTAAAACTGGATAACCAACAAAGACCTATTATATAGCACACAGAACTCTGCTCAATATTATATGCCAGCCTGGATGGGAGGGGGTTGGGGAGAGAATGGCTAAATGTATGTGTATGGCTGAGTCCCTTTGCTGTTCACCTGGAACTACCACCACATTGTTAATTGGCTATACCCCAATTACAATACTAAAACTTTAAAGTTATATAAATAAATAAACATATAATTTAGGTGATTAAATAAATAAAGAGAGAAAAGCATTGAGAAATAATGTAACAGGAAAATGGGCTCTTATGCACACTGATGTCCAAAAGATGTAAAATTTATCATACTTTGAAGTTGGACAGGTGGGCTTTGCCTCAAGGACAAAAAATGATGTAATAAACATAATTGGTTGTGGCAAGTATTGGCTCTCCTTCCATCAAATGGGCAAATACTTCACTATCTTTTCATTTGCTAACTACAGGGACAGGTCATTTGTATATTGTAGCATTCATTCTAGAATTTTCACAAATCTGGAGCGGGTAATTCTGGATCTAATTAGCCATGTGAGGATCATAGCTCATACATAGTATTCACTTCTCTGCATCCTTGAGGGACTGCTGTGTTTCCCTTTCCTTAACTTTCCAGGCTCCAGCCACCTCTGATCAAGTCTTTTATCAGGATATCGATTAAGTCACCAACTCTTTTCCACTATTTCCTTTCTTAGTCCTCGAGGAAATGCTGCACACCTCTTGCTCTTCAGTTTTTTTATAACTCAGAGATTAAAAGAAGGAAATTAAGGTTGAGAATCAGCAGATCTGTGTTCCCTTTCAAGAACTGCCTCCAACTGTCTGTCCCCAAAGAAAGACATTAAACTCGATAAACATGCATCCTTAAGAATCCACCTGCAATGCAGGAGACCTGGGTTTGATCACTGGGTTGGGAAGATCCCCTGTAGAAGGGAATGGCTACCCACTCCAATATCCTAGCCTAGAAAATTCCATGGATTGTATAGGCCATGGGGTCACAAAGAATTGGACACAACTGAGTGACTTCACTCACCTAGAGCCAGACATCCTGGAATGTGAAGTCAAATGGGCCTTAGAAAGCATCACTATGAACAAAGCTAGTGGACGTGATGAAATTCCTGTTGAGCTATTTCAAATCCTGAAAGATGATGCCATGAAAGTGCTGCACTCAATATGCCAGCAAATTTGGAAAACNCTCTTCTTTTCATAGCTATTTGTAAGGCCTCCTCAGACAGCTATTTTGCTTTTTTGCATTTCTTTCCCATGGGGATGGTCCTGATCCCTGTCTCCTGTACAATGTCATGAACCTCCGTCCATAATTCATCAGGCACTCTATCTGTCAGATCTAGTCCCTTAAATCTAAGGCTCCTGCGCTGTTGCAGCCTGGCATTCTCGGCCACTGCCCCTGACCTCGGACATGGGGTAGCCCTGGCTGCGATGGACCGCAGCCTTGTCTAACTCAATGAAACAGCCATGCCCGCGGGGCAACCCAAGATGGGTGGATCATGGTGGAGAGGTCTGACTGAATGTGGTCCCCTGGAGAAGGGAATGACAAACCACTTCAGTATTCTTGCCCTGAGAACCCCATGAACTGTATGAACAGGCATTAATATTACAGTTTTAAAATCAAATGAATTTTAAAATTTACTTATTTCTCTCCTACACAAGGTTCTTCCCTTATGCAATAATCACAAAGGCTACAAGTTTCCCTTTTTACCATCTAAAATAATGCCTTGAACAGAGTAGGTACTCAATAAACATTTGTTGAATGAATGAATCAGCATCCTCAAGCTCTGTGGGAGAATGTAAGGCTTTTATTCAGCAGAAATGGGAAAACACAAAGGATTTAGAAGACGAGGATCATCAGAGCCCATGTGATTCAGTAGCTCAGTCATGTCTGACTCTTTGTTACTCCATGGACTGCAGCAAGTCCAGCTTCCCTGTCCTTCACCATATCTTGGAGCTTGCTGAACTCACATCACTTGAGTCAGTGATGCCATCCAACTATCTCATCCTCTGTCGTCCCCTTCTGCCTCTCAGTAGGCAGGTAAGGTGGTCTGGTATTCCTATCTGTTGAAGAGCTTGCCACAGTTTGTTGTAAAGTCAACAAGCTTTGCCTTTGTAAAGTCAAAGACTTTAGCATAGTCAATGAAGCAGAATTAGATTTTTTTTCTGGAATTCTCTTACTTTTTGTATGATCCAACAGATGTTGGCAATTTGATCTCTGGTTCTTCTGCCTTTTCAAAATCCAGCCTGAACATCTGGGAGTTCTTGGTTTACTTACTGTTGAAGCCTAGCTTGGAGAATTTTGATCATTACTTTGCTGGTGTGTGAGTTGAGTGCAATTGTGTGGTGGTTTGAACATACTTTGGCATCCCTTTCTTTGGGATTGGAATGAAAACTGACCTTTTCCAGTCCTGTGGCCACTGCTGAGTTTTCCAAATTTGCTGGCATATTGAATGCAGCACTTTAACAGTATCATCTTTTAGGATTTGCAATAGCTCAGCTGGAATTCCATCACCTCCACTAGCTTTGTTCATAGTGATGCTTCCTAAGGCCCACTTGACTTTGCACTCCATCATGTCTGGCTCTAGGTGAGTGATCACACCATCATGGTTATCAGGGTCTTTAAGATCTCTTTTGTATAGTTCTTCTGTGTATTCTTGCAACCTCTTCTTAATATCTTCTGCTTCTGTTAGGGCCACACAATTTCTGTCCTTTATTGTGCCCATCTTTTCATGAAATGGTCCCTTGATATCTCTAATTTCCTTGAAGAGCTCTCTAGTCTTTCCCATTCTATTGTTTTCCTCTATTTCTTTGCATTGATCCCTTAGGAAGGCTTTCTTATCTCTCCTGCTATTCTTTGGAACTCAGCATTCAGATGGGTATATGTTTCATTTTCTCCTTTGCCTTTCACTTCTCTTCTTTTCACAGCTATTTGTAAGGCCTCCTCAGACAGCCCTTTTGCCTGTTTGTATTTCTTCTTCTTGATTGTGGTTTTGATCACTGCCTCCTGTAGAATGTCACAAGCCTCTGTTCATAGTTCTTCAGGCACTCTATCAGATCTAATCCCTTGAATCTATTTGTCACTTCCACTGTATAATCGTAATTATACAGTGTAAAATCATAATTATATGTAATTGTTATAATTGTACGTATGTGTAATTGTAATTATACGTATAAAAACACTCTAGAGCCCGTGGGGTGTTGCCAGATTCCAAGACTGGCAAAGGAAGCCAGAAAGCTTGCCTGGCCCCTGTCTGTAAGTTGCTAGCATTTCTAGTGGGAACTAGAAATAAGGCAAACCAAATGGAAAGAAAGTCAGAAAACCATGTCCACCTGTCCTCTAGCCTTGATCAGGTAGCTGAGTCCATGGCCAGGACTCTTCTCATATTGCTAGAAGCATGCATATTAATCACTTTATAATTTCATGGTGGACAGAAGGTTCCTTGACTTGTAAAGCAACTGCTCATTCATAAGGAATTCCATGTAAGTGGAAGACCATTCCCAGTTAAAGATTCTTGAGGGAAGAAAAAGCCATTTGAAGAGAAAACGAATTTTCAGATGGAATTACAAATTGTCATGAGGGATCTTCTTGCCTAAAGAAAAGATTTCCAACATTCAAAGAGAGTTAATTCTGATATAGTAGTCTGTCTTGTTTGGAAAGGAAGGGTAAAGGGATGCTTTTGTGTTTTAGGAAAAGCAAGAGTCTCCGGCATATTCCTGCCATTCCTCTCTCAGGGACCAGGCATAGCACACTCTGTGTAGCACGTGCAAACTTTCAGTGGTACATGGAGATAGCAGAGGGTATAGAACCTATGTTCTTTTAGGATTCAAATGTTTAATAAGTAAAAATAAAACTTCAAGTGACTTCGATAGTATTGCTAATCATTCTGTGAGCACCTGCTGTAGCTCAAGTGCTCTCATTATTTTGCAGTCGTGGAGCACTATCCCAGGAAGCAGAGAGAATTCTCTCTGTTTTTGAGATAAGCACATTGGGGCTCAGAGAGGTTACACCATTTTCCCAAAGTCACAAAAACAGTGAGCAACCAAAGTTAGATTTGAACCCAACTTTCATTGATGTCAAAGTTTATTTATTATTTTCTACTCTACAGTGTTCCTTCTTAGAATCTGTTGCTAGTTTATCATCTTCTTTTGTCTGTAAAGCTAGCAGAATAGATTGTAGACACCTTGGTTGTCTTCATGTTTTCTGCAGTTATCCAGGCTTCCCATGACTTTTCCTTTTAAAAACTCCTCTAGCCTTCCCTGGCCACCTCCTAGAGTAGAAGCATCATTGACTGGGGATCCAGGGGCCTGGGAGGTGGACCAGGCTTATAGAGAAAGAGCAGTTTGACCCTAACTATATCTCTGAGCCTCATTCGTCACCCACAACTCCATCCTGCCCCAAATTTCTATGATTCTAAACTGCAAGTGAAGGTGACCAGCATAAAAATTTCCTCTTATAGGTGAATTTCCACTCTTGAATGTGATGAAGGCCTTAAGTTTAAATAATAATGCTTCTTAAAATTAGAACTTTCTGGCAATCTTGGTATATATTTGTTGTCCCCGTAGAGCTTTGTCATACCACATCCTAGAACACTATTCACTCTTTCTCTTAAAATGTTAAGGGCAGCTTTATGGTACAGTATAGGTCATGTAGGTCTGTTGACTCTTTCCTCTCAGGTATACTTGGAAATTTCTGAATCATGTGACATTCTAATGCTGGAGAGATTTGACAGGATGCATCATGTATTAAACAAGAGTGTCCTTCTTAAGTGAAATTAGCCTGGAGCAAGTTAGAAGTCAGGTTAGACATGCATCATTTATACAACCCACTCTAATGGGGAGATGGAGGGAAGGAGTTAGAGTGGTCATTGGATTAAAAGATACCACTAGGCTGGTTGTCTGATCAGGGTCTTCTTTAGCACAATGGTTTTCAAACTCTGGTCGATGTAGGTATCTTCTGAGGGGCTTGATAGGAATGCAGATTCTCAGGTCCTCCTGAGAAATAGCTCAGTTAATGCTGGGCTGATCTTGTGGAGCACATTTGAAGAAGCTCTACTTCAGCATGTCCCAAGGAGGACTTTGGTTACTGTCTGTGTGATGGACGAAGAGGAGAGCATTTTGAAAGAGAAATAGGCAGGGATTGAGAAAGAGGTCTGGTTTTTGCAGTGGCATTAGCACTGTCTTTGGAAAATAAGACTTTCTACTCAAAACCTTGTCTGGACAATTAGGCTCAAGAAGACTTCTAAGTGACTGGATCAGGGGTAGTGAGACAGTGAGGGAGGTTAGTCATGAGCCTCAGTCGCCAGAGAGAGGCATGCTGCTAAGGTCAAGGCAGAAGACACAAGGTCAATTCATTGGCAACCAAGAACATGGTAGGTGTAACTAGGAAAAACTGGGGGTAGCTGCTAAGAAGAGTGGAAGGTGCAGCAGAGAAGAACCCAAACCAGATGCTTGTTAACACACCCAAGTGTGCAAAAGTAGGCAATGGAACTCCACTCAGGGCAGTAGCAGTGTGTCAGAGTGCTGTCTCTGGTCTCTGACTAGAAAATCTAATATCCCTGAGAGCCACTGAGAAATTTTAAAGAAAGTTGTGGTGGTGGCTGCAACATTCACTGGATGATCCCTAACTAAAGATTTCTAAAAACCCCTGGTACTGGTCAGGGGTGAAGACAGAGCATGGAGGGAGACCAGCTCCATGTCTTTAGTCAGGAGGGATTCATGTTAAGCAGAACTCCATCTGGGGTATAATCTAGTATATCCATTCAGCTATTTTTGGCAGGCATTTATTGGGCATCATGCTTATCAGACACCTGAAATAACAGTTTCTTTGAAGGGATCATAGTTTACTATCACGAATATATTAATATATGTGTGTGTGTGTGTGTGTATACATATACGTTTTCTTTTTATGGAGTCTATTCCAATAGTTGTGCATTTATTATTCATCTTTTTAAAGTTGTTTTCACATTCTCATTTAAAGAATGTTCCAGGTTATGTAAATTAGACATAGCTGAACTCAGTCAACTAAAAGGCTTTTCATTACTCCCTTTCATTACACTGATTGGGTAGAGTGGATAACCTACCTTACAGATCTAGATCCTTAGAGGGCCCTTTGGGTCTGTCAGGGAAGTATGACTGACAATAACTATTTGATGATCTTGAATTAAAACTCAAGGTACCCACCAAAGGATCCTTGTCCACAGAGAACAAAAGTAAATTGGTCCAAGTTTGGCTAGGGAGGTAAGGCATGAAGTCTTTAAGCTCATCTTCTGAAAGTTCTGTAATTAAATGGCCGCTTTGACCTTGCGCATCGTGTAAAGCATAAAGACAGTCTTGCTCATTCCAGCCCTAAGCCATTCCCCGGGGCCATGGGCAGGCGCGCATGTGGCATTGCCTGGTAAGACTGTTTATATAAGTAAAGGTTGAAAAGGCATGGCGTGGAAATTATTAGGATTCTGGAAAGATTCGAGTGCATGCTCCTGATCAAACTCCTCCCAACTCTTATCCCTGGGTTGGGAAGATCTGCTGGAGAAGGGCATGGCAACCCACTCCAGTATTCTTGCCTGGAGAATCCCATGGACCGAGGAGCCTGGTGGGCTACAGTCCATGGGGTCACAAAGAGTCAGACGTGACTGAGCTACTAACACTTTCATAATGGGATAATAGACATTTAGCTAAAGGCTTCCCTGACTACTGAGATGAAAATCTAGGGAGAGAGTAGTATTTCAAGTACTGTTAGTCATTTCCTCCTTTGTATATGTGAGTTGATAGATTCTCAGGTTCCTTACCAGTATCCCCAAGAGCAGACTTTGATACTGACAGTATCAAATGGAGGGATGAGGCTAGGTGGATGACAGGGCTCAAAATCATGTGGCTAGGACACTGGTGAGAAATCATTTCTTCAGTTTTATCTAAGATTGAAACTAAACCCAAGGTTGGTAGTAAGCCATGCTATTAGAGCCTATCCTTTTAGTTAATCCCAGATAACTCTCAGACCTGTTTCTCCAAGCTGGCCTTGGGTCTTGCAGGGAGTGCGTGGCAGCAAGCTGGGTCATCAGCTGTTCT
>SJYA01003372.1:965205-978559 GCA_006410615.1 Neotragus moschatus
ATGTTTACCAAACAGAAAGGCGTCACAGAAAACACCCATATGCATTCAGCAATACTAGCGGGGAAGGACAAAAATACAATATCTGCTCCCATCTGTGCCTTGTCCCTTCAGAAAATGTGCACACATATGTGGGCCCGTGTTAATTAAGTCCAAATATGGATTGGATTCAACTTGGAGAGCAACAGATAAATCTGCAGCTAAAACTTTTCCAAATGCTTTGATGCTTCCTGAACGAAAATGTTATCAAGGTGTCGAATAGGAGAGGGCTACAATGAACACCATCAGAAAGAAAAGCTCAGATGCCCAAAGATTCAAATAACCAATTCTGCCCACATTTTAGTTACATTTTCAATTTCAGTCATTTAACAGCTACTATTTATTTATACACCAAATATTCATGAAGATAAAATGCTATTAACCTGCACATTAAATTAATGAGAACTAACTTGTCCACGGTTGCTCGGTTGTCTGAGTTCTCAGCTATTTAATGGTGATGCTGAGTTGAAAAAAGAGGGAATAGCATTGTATAGCAATTCTCTTACTGTTTTATTTGGGATTATTTTACTTTTGGCAAAAAATAAAAAGAACTGCCAGTGAATGTGATTTTAAGAAAACCAAAGTAACTTTTGTCTGCTGACAGCTGAGAGCAAAATTGTGTAACTTTGCTAGCATTTTTCTGCATTACGACTTCAGTTGTAGTAACTGATGAAAGTTGTTGGCCACTGTTTCTCCATGGCTAAGGTTGGAGAGAGAACGAAGTATTGGTCAGATGAAAGGATAGTCCATTCTTGATTATATAACACTTTGGAACCAAGTACAGTTCCTTAGTTGACTCTTAACGAGCAGCTAACATAGGGGCCTGCTGGCTTTTGAGGCTGGACAATATTTTCCCATTTTAAAACGGGAATGTCCTTCCTTTGGGTTATGTATTATGAGAATGCACTAAAGTAATTTGTGTGTCTCATGAGCATCATGGTGATATTATGTGTGTTTATTCGGGGATTAATGCCATCCAGGAAGCCTTTGAAAAGCAGCACTATGGACCAGGCAGAAGCCTACATCAACAGAAGTTGAGCAAGCTCACCAGGACCTCTGAATTTCCTTTGGTTTCCTGTCATAAGAAAATTCAGGTGATGAATAATGGCATACTAGCCTTGAACTCTACTGACTCAAATCTACTAGGTGATTTCCTTCAGTCTACATATCCAGATAATAATCTCATTCAACCATCTTTGTATAATTGTCTGAAAGTTTATAAGCCCATAATTCATCAACACATTCTAAAATAATATCTCTTGGATACTCCTGCTGGTTGAATCAGAGAGTATGCATGATCTAATTTGCGACTGGGAAATTTCTCAGTAGGGAGCTTAGTATTAAGTATTAGTCTCTGTGTAAACTATATGTTGACTATAAGGCTGCCTCTTAAACAGCAAGTAGTCCAACCTTCCCTACCCCACTCCAAAGTCAGGTTCCTCTCCTCAGAAGTTAGATATTCAGTTTGGGAGAAAAAGGTTCAAAGATCCAAAAGTAGTTTGAGATAGGCCTCACCATTCAGAATCTCCTATTGCTGTCTCCCAAGCCCTAAGGAACATGAAGAACCCACTCATTTTTCCTCATCCCAAAGGAAATTATTATAGACTTAGGACAGAGCCTCAGACTTCATCTAATCTCCTGGTTCAGTCTCATTTTATAGTAAGAAAAGTGAGACTCAGAATGATAAACTGATGGGCTTAGAGAGGCTAGTCTTTGAACCTAGAGGATACAGTAAATGATGGAAAAAGTGTGGTGCTCCTGTATCCTAAGCTACCTTCTTGGTATTCTGTTCTTTGCTCCATCACCTTCAGAACAAACTCTAATGAATATTAATACAGTGGAAAGTTACCTCCAAAAAGAGAATAACCTACCGGTTGCTATTGCTAGTCCAATCAGGTAAACAGTCAAGGACACGTGGTCATGCCGCCTGCCTTGTATTTTGTTGCATAATTCCTCTTTTCCTTTGAACAAGGGTAAGATCCTTACTCTGTTGTATTTGAACCAGTATTTTGCCCTTAAGTGTATGTGTATTTCTGAACGCAATCAGGAGTGCAGTTTCTCATGCTGTAGGAGAATCTGTCATGTACAGAACATGCTTTCTAGACTTTAATGCTTTTACCCTCAGCTGCAGCTCTTTTGAGGCCCACTCTCCAAAAGCGCCCCCTCTGCACCACTTAGCTCAGTTTCCTGCTGAAGCCACCAGCGCGTATGCATGTCAGCACCTCCCAGCCTCCCAGCCTCCCAGCCTCCTAACCTTGCTTGCCTATAGGAAGAAGGGAATCGTGGTTTCCATGGCATTTTCCAGCATTTCTCTGAAGCCTCACTGCTTAATTCTGATGTGGGCACTTATGTTACAGTCATTAATTACTGCATTAAGTCAAGTCACAAAACTAATGAGGATTTGGACACAGAGTTGGAAAATGAGAATGTAATTTTGCCTGGATTATAGGATATAAAGATAAACATGGTCCAAATATGCACAGAGAGAAGAAATCACAGCTTTGCATAGCTGCCTTCTAATAGAAAAATATGGGCTTATGTGTCTCATCAAAATTGAGAGTGAGATAATCAAAGTATCACCTTTGGTAACATTTAGGCAGGTCTTAGTTCACTGTGCATTCCATTTTCCTCTCTGACGTCTAAATAAAGAATGTTCTTTTTTCCCTGTGCTATAACAATCATTCTATATCTGAAGTTAGAATCTCTGAAGTTCTTGCATCAGGCTATAGGGATGAGTCAAGAATAGGAGGTGATGTTAGAAAAGCTGACCTTTTATGCATGTGGATAAAGACAGGTCATTAGACAGGATTATTTGGGGAGCATGGTTGGATACTTGTCTAGAAATCTACACTTCACCTACTCTCATTGCTGCTTGTAATCTATCATCAGAGAGAGAGAAGGTATGTGAGTCCCCAGGAGTTCTCTATGACAACTCAGATACTACTGGGATGGTGGGACACTGAATCCTCGACGCTTGGATTTATGAATCGAATCAAAAGGAATTCAAAGGAAATCACCTCTAACACCATAAAGGAGTAAGTTTCAAGTCAGATTAAGTTGATGACGAGGGTGACGTGGAGTACTGTTGTGGAGGAACAATCACAGAAATATTTATTGTTTGGAGAACTCTATGCAGTTGGCAGATGCATAGGACCCCCAGCTACCTGATCAGTCAAATAAAAAGACAGTGAAGGCAAATAGTCATGTCCAGAAATCGTGGGGATCTATCCTGGTCAGTTTACTCTTTGACTTACAGACTGAGACAGAAAGCACAATCATGAAATTACAAGAAAATACCAAGGGCCCCAGAGCAGAGGGCAATGCCATTTTTGACTATCTATGCATATAGCATATAGTGTATTCTACTAAAGCTCTTAAGCAAATCATCTCTTTTTCAAAGCTGAGGAAATAGAGATTCAGAGGGAGAACAAATTTTACCTAGGTCACACGGTTAGTTCTGAGGCCAGAGACCCTAGCTCAAGGGTATTTGACTCTAAAAGCCTTGTTGACTATAGTATCAGAAGGAACCAAGATAGCATTCAATATCACAAAATTCAGAGTAGGGGCCTCAAACTGTACAGCAAGCTGAAAACTACAACATGAAGAACTTCTTGGTTTTGATTTTACACACTGTAAAATTAAACCAGCAACATAATATTGGTGGCCAAACATGTCCACTAACTCTGGTGGGATGAAAATTTATGAAAGCAAAATCACTGATGTAATCCCTCCATCCTTATAAAAATGGTAGCCATTTGTTTATCATGTTAACAAAGGTAGGAAAATGAGATGATTTAAGTTGTAGCAAATATGATTTCAGTTATATAAGGAATTTCTGGAGGCTTTCCTGGTGGTCCAGTGGTTAAGAGTCTGCCTTCCAATACAGGGGCACGAGTTCAATCCCTGGTTGGGGAACTAAGATCCCACATGCCATGGGACAACTAAGTCCATGCACCACCACTAGAGAAGCCCACAGTCCAAACTGCTGAGCCCATGTGCTCTAGAGCCCATGGCAAGCAGCTAGAAAATGCCTGTGCATTGCAACGGAGACCTACCACAGCCCAAAACTAATAAATAAATTTAAAAGTAATAATTTATACATGATATTAGAGTAACTTATAAAAAATCTGCTTCTTGATAGTCTTTAAAAATAGAGTAAGTTCTCAACAAGTTGCCTGAAGGTAAGGAGTTTACTTAATAACTTTGTTTTGTGTTATCATTTAGTCACTAAGTCATGTCTGACTCTTTGCAACCCCATGGAGTGTAGCCCGCCAGGCTTCTCTGCCCATAGAATTCTCCAGGCAAGAATCCTGGAGTGGGTTGCTATTTCCTTCTCCAAGATCCCAGGATAGTAAATTTTTTCAGAAAGTAGATATGTTATATAAACTATACATGCTGCATAAAACTATCCAATGAGCTTCCTATTTGAAAGGCTTTCCAGGTGGCTCAGTGGTAAAGAATCCACCTGCCAATATAGGAGACACAAGAGACTCAGGCTCAATCCTGGGTGGGGAAGATCCCGTGGAATAGAAAATGGCAACCCACTCCAGTATTCTTGCCTGTAAAATCCCATGGACAGAGGAGCCTGGCGGGCTACAGTCCATGGGGTCGCAAAGAATCAAACACAACTGACCACCCACACAAAATCAAAACTGCGGCATCTTGAATTTAAACAGTCTTTTTGGTCATTTGTGAAATTTGAAGATACTTTATATCCACATCTTAAATCTTACCTCCTTCCTCCAATAGTCCTTTGAAAATTGTCCCCAAAAGATTAGTTCCAAAACCATATGTCTTTTGAATTGTATTTGTTTGTGTCTTTAAATTGGAAGTGGAGTAAATGAAGAATTAATGTGAGGTAGGAGATGATATCTGAAACGGATGTCAAGAGCTTTGATTATTGTCCGAGCTTTCCTATTTATGGGCTCCATTATTTGAACTCATTTAACTTTTGAAAGAAATCACTTCCTTATCAGTAAAAGAAGGATATTTTGCAAGGTAATACCTTCCAAAAAAAAAATCCTATGCGCCTATAAAAGTCAGCATTCTGGCAGAAAATTCTCAGAAGCAATGAGAAGGAAGGGAAGAAAACAGATATTAGCAAAGACATTGTGGACATTTGAGACCAGCTGCTTCTCTTTAAAAATGCTCACCCTCTCCTTTTTTCTTTCATAATGCACACCATATGCTACAATGTCCTAATTTCTACTAGAATTTACTATACTTGATTCAGTAAATATTATTTGAGCAATAATATGTGTGATACTCAAGGCTCACTTCTTTATTTCACTATGGATTTTGGCCTTTTTAAGTAATGTAAATTTAGAATTTGAGTGTCTCTGAAGAGACTGTACAAAGCAAGATGTGTGTCCTTGTTTACACTTTGGTCAAGAATGGTCAGTACTTAATGGGGTGGGTCAACAAAAAAGCTTCAAAACAGGGTAAGATCAAACATGTCAGGGAAGTGAATAATTAAAAAATAGAAATCAGAGGTTAAGTAGACAGAAACAAATTTGACACTTTTTTGCCAACAGAGACTATGTCCTGCATCACTGTATATTTGCTTGAATTTTACTCAGGTACTCCAGGTATTTGAATCTGCAGGACACTTATGGATTTCTGGTCTACTGTTACTCCCTTTTTTAAACTTTTGTCTTCTGATTAACAGATATATTACATTGTGGGATGTGTGATCTTGCTTGTTATAAAGTCAGTGGCTGCATAGTTCTCTTTGTGTTTTGTTTGGCCATCAAAGCCTTGGGCTTTGGTCTCCATGCAGAGTTAATTCTACCTCTGCTCCTACAAAATTAAGAAAGTGTAGAAATTTTCCTGGATGCAGCGCTTCTTTCCGTATGCTTTAGGTTTCAGGAAAATTCAAACACGAAGCATACCCATAGGACATTATTATTTTTTTTTACTGTGGACCAGTGTTGAAGTGATTATTAAAATGTGTCAGATGGAGGCAATTCATGAGTTTATCTTTGGTGCTTCTCTTGTATCCCTTCCTTGTATCTTTCTTAACTCTCTTTGTCCTATCTGATTTTTCCTCTCAGGCATCCAACATGCTCGTTCCACTATTCTTCACAGACATTAAACCTACTATCTGAAAGAAAATTTTATGTCAGTCCTTTGTAGTTTAGTATGAATTGAGAACATGTTCCCTCTCCTGCAGGTATTTGCATTGTAAACCTGAGAGTTGAGAGAAAGTCTTTCCTAATGGAATGCTAGCAAGGACTTTCCAGCACCTTTTAGATATCAGAAACTGATCTTTAAACTTGAGTTGGACCTGTAGCTGGGCATGTATTAGCACTAATTCCTCCTTACCCTCTAGTTAAGATGGGCCAAGTGACTCAAATAAACAGGAGTATAGGTGCCAACCCGCAAATTCTAACAATATGAGTCACAGAATTCATTTGCAGAGTTAGAGCCACTTTTCTTTCCCTTGTTCCTATTTATTCCTGCTACTTAAATTAGCTGATGTGTGCCTGCCTTGTTAGGCTGGAGCCCTTCCAGGGCAGAGACCACATTTTACTCAGCTCTGGATCTCTAGGCCCGGCACGGTGTCTGGCTCACTGAAAACACTTCCTGACAAATAATTAGATTCCTGCAGTTCAGATCTGCCTACAGCCATGTTTCCTTAAGTTCTCTTACACCAAGGGTCTTTCCCCTCATTTCACAGAATACCCACCATGAAGGAAAAGTCGAAACTAGTCTGTCACAGGACAAACTCTACCCAACCCAAAACAACTGTGTGAAGCAGAGATAGAAGAATTGCCTTTGGATCTAGTCTGATGAACATTATATTCTTCATGGTTCTAGAATGCAAGGGCTTTATAGAACAGAAGGGGGAAAAAAAGCTAGTTTTATTTCAGCAGTGCATGATGCCAGGTATTTACTAGAGCAAATGCCACCCAAGGCCCAGAGGGTTAGCTGGAGCAGCTGATATTCTGTGCTGCTTTTTATAACTCTCCTTCCCAGCACCATGCTCTATGTATGTCCCATTTCATCAGGTCACATCAGCTTAGGTTGTGCCCAATACTGCATCTTATACCAAATGTATCACTATGTGGAATATTCTGTTTCCTTAAAAAAACTATAAAAATAGAGTTAAATTCCTTAAAAATAAAGTAGGGGAAGTTTCCCTGATTCTTTGTGAAAGCAATGACTTTGCCACTTTTTACAAATGAGCAGCTTCTTTCCTTCCAAAAGACACTGCAGCTATCCACTATCAGCAAGCTGTGAAATTACTAGGTTAAGAATGGAATGTACAGTGCAGAACTAAATTGTATATAGAGTTGTGAAATACAGTTTTGGTGGTGGTGAGTGGTGAGTCTGCAAACTTGTGAAAATCACTTGCAAAGATACTTGCTGTCCACTTTGGTTTTTGGTAGTAAGATTAGAGAGAAAGGGGGATTCTATAATGTAATATATAAAATGTGATCTTTAAAATGTCAATATTTATTCAATATATTTTATATCTTTCTTATACAATACATGGTCTTGGCTATTTGGGAGGGGGTATAAAAGATGGAAAATCCAAATATCTTGACTTTAAAGTCAAGTCCTTTAAAGGACTTCTTATTTAGAAGGAATGTTAATTTTAAAATATAAACAGCCATCATTTCATTTATTAAGAACATACCATGTGTGTCAGGAACTGTGGCAAGTATTTGTATATGCTGTATATCAGGGGTTGGCAAACTATGGCCAAAGGGCTAAATCTAGTCTATCGTCTGTCTTTGTAAATAAAGTTTTATTGAAACACAGCCGCATCGATTTGTTGGAGTATTGTCTATGACCGTTTTGTGCTATAATGGCAGAATTGAGTAGCTATGACAGCGTTGAGACAGTCTGATCTGCAAAACTAAAATAGTTTCTAGCTGCCCCTTATAGAAAATATTTGCTGACCTCTGCTGTATATAATTTGTTCTCACAAGAATACTCAGAGATAAATACAGATTTTCCCATTTTCCAATTAAAGTAACTGAAGATATAGCTTATGTAACTTAGCAAGTGGCAAAGCATGGATTTAATTCTAGATTTATCTGGTTCCAAAAATCTCTGTTCTTATGCTATATTTGTGTATAGAAGTAGCCAAAATATGGGTCAGGAAGAAGTCAGAACCTTATAGAGTCACGGAAAAACTATTATTAGGGTTCAGAAAAGAGAGATTATTTTGATCATAGGGTGATAAAGATTCTGGAAAAGATTACATTTGAATACAAAAGTAAAAATGCATCTGAGGAATTTTCTGTCCCAAGCTCAAGCCCAAGAAAAGTTAACCGACGAAGGTCAGATGTTTAGTTAGAAGTAGAGCTGGGATTAGAACCAGTTTTCCATTCACTGAGCTCTAAGTATGCCGTCAGTGACCATACTGAACCATTGAATCTCTGTGTGTGTGTGTGTGTGTGTGTGTGTGTGTGGTTAAATGCTATAGAATGGCATAATTATTTGAAATGAAATGTATGTTGAATGAAACATACAAAAACGTGTATGCTTTGCTCAGTAGTAATTGAACTAAAGGGCCTGCACTTCCTTTATTGAATCAATCAAAAAGCATATTTGTGCAGACATTTATATGATACCACCACCTAACCAACATCCTACCAAATATATTTTGGTTGTGGAAGATTACAGTTCTGAGACAATGAGAACCACTGGCACACTCAGTGACTTTAATTTCAAATAATAAACAAGAGATCACAAAGGATAATACTCATATCCATCTTGCCCTGCAGAGTCAGGTGGCTCTAGGTCAGGAGGAAAATGGAGAAGGGAGCAAAGGGTAGCTGAAGGAAGCTTACCTGATACTGTAGAGTACTTTGCCATTTTTTGAAATGCGAAGTAATTTGTTGTCAGTGGTAACATCATGGAAGTTGGCCCCCTTCTCATTGGCAAAGAACAAATCTGGTTTCCAAATGGAGTCCAGCATCGATGGGTCCAGGTCCAGAGAATCATCAGGGTACTCGCTATATGCCAACCGTGAATCATTCCACTGTTGTCTCAGAAAAATATTCACTCGGTAGTCCTACAGAAACGCCATGCACAAGAGTTATCTATCGACCACTCTGACATATTTTCCCTTCACTCTTCTCCCTGATTTGATGCATGCCATGTTGATATCTGAATAAACCAGACTGTGTATATCTTGGTCAAAATAAACCACTCAAGTCTATTAGGAATGGGAACAAAGGGGAGAAAAAAAAGAAGACTCAACCAAACCAGAACACTCAGGGAAAAAGTTGAGTTGGTTGAATTTTTATTTAATTTAATCATTCTGGGTGGAAAGAATTTGCCTGCAATGCAGAAGATGTGAGTTTGATCCCTGGGTCAGGAAGATCCCCTGGAGAAGGAAATGACAAACCACTCCAGTATTCTTGCTTAGGAAATCCCACAGACAGAGGAACCTGGTGGGCTACAGTCCATGGGGTTGCAAAGTCAGACACGACTTAGCGACTAAACAACAAATAACAACCATCTGATTTTGCTGTAGAAAAAGATAATGGTAAGTACAGCAGTCAGTCTGTGATGGCAGATTGTCAAATAAAACTGATTTATTTTCCAAATCAGAAATGACATGATCTCTGTTTTCAATCTTCTCAGATGCTTTAGGCAGAAGAAAAGCCACTCTGTAATTTTGTAGTGGAAATCTTATTATAAAACTCTGATATGATGGGGCAGTATTTTTTAAATTCATCAACATAAATATTAAGATGTTTCATGTTGACAAGATAATTCCCTTACAGCCACTTACTTTTGAAACTCTTAAATATTTTATCATTTCTCTGAATGGCTTGTATATACGGTAGTCGACCTGATGCTTCATCAAAACAGAGATCTCTTTCATGTTTTCCTAATCTGAGCACCTTTTGATAAAGGTGTTCCTCCCCGTGGAAACTCAGGTACACCCTTGTCATTCCCACTTGGCCCAGAAATTTTCTTCTGTGCTAATGAATCAGCGTGAGGCAGTAACTTCTCTTCAGAGGATTTTTACTCAAAGGTCTTTAGGTTCATGGAAATTGTTGCTTTGCTTGACAGAGCAGACCCAATAGAGGCTTCAACAGTATTCCCTAGTTAAGCGGGACTCTGGTTCAGAGCTAACAGTTGCCCTCATCTGCCACCTGTGGGCTTTTAGGGTGATATATACTCATCTCATCTTACTTACTTTACCTTTTCCACCTCCATTTGCTTTGTCTCCACATCTTTGTTTTGGCATCAGGATTTTGGATCATTGCTTACTTTTCTGTAACAGTGACCAACATGTCCTAGTTTACCTAAGAACTTTTCCAATTTAGCCTCAAAAGTCCCACATTCAGGGAACCCACTCAGTCATAGGCAAAACTTGGATGGTTGGTTTTTCTATCAGGTACAATGGAGACCACCTCAGGATGGTCTGTTTTGATTAATCCCTTTAGAGCCAAAAGAAAAATCGTAGCTAGGTTGTAGAGGTCAGGGTGGATGAAAGAGCGTCAATCCAGTTCCTTCTCCTTAATCACTAAACTCTCCAAATTCTCATGACTTTCTCCCCGTAATACAGCCATTTGGCAATCAGGCTGGTAGAGTATTTTGGAAATGGCAATTCTTAGAAAGAGTGCCCCATGTGGGTTTAAAGAATGCTAATAATCAAATAGTTACTAACTTCTGGAAATCAGTCATCAAAGCCTAGCTTCTTAGGAAAAGCTGAAATATATTTTTAATAATGATTGTATGTTTCCCTATTGTAAAACATAAGGACTTTTTGACTTGGAAAATTTTATCAGCTGACTTTTATTTGGGATTATTGGACAGAGGAACCTGGCAGGCTACAGTCCATGGGGTCTCAAAGAGTCGGACACTACTGAACAACTTCATTTTACTTTATACCAAGCCTGTGAAGCAAACTCCCAGACCTAAGAGGGTGCTGTTGTGGGCCCAGGGAAGCTTCCATTCCATTCTATTTGCTCATTGGCTGTCCCCTCCCTTCAAGAGTGAACTAAGAGAATGGCAAAATCTTAAAAGTTCTCCCCATCACATATTTTGCACTTTTGGAATTATCCAAACTGGCATGATGCGATTCATGGGGTCGCAAAGAGTCAGACACGACTGAGTGACTGAACTGAACTGAAAGGAATCAGAGGATAGTAACTGGAAATAGATGACCACTTCAGTGTTTCATTGGCAACAGGAGTTACTGGAAGCTTTGGAGTTTTGTGTGAGTAAAGAATGGAGAAGGCAATGGCACCCCACTCCAGTACTCTTGCTTGGAAAATCCCATGGACGGGGGAGCCTGGTGGGCTGCAGTCCATGGGGTCGCTAAGAGTCGGACACGACTGAGCGACTTCACTTTCACTTTTCACTTTCATGCATTGGAGAAGAAAATGGCAACCCACTCCAGTGTTCTTGCCTGGAGAATCCCAGGGATTGGGGGAGCCTGGTGGGCTGCCATCCATGGGGTTGCACAGAGTCGAACACGACTAAAGTGACTTAGCAGCAGCAGGAAGAATGGAAATGTGTGATTTGTGGAAAGCCAAAACAGGGGTTGTTGAAAATAAAATAATCCAATTTGCATATAAATAGGTACTAGATAGACCAACTGTGATTTTTTTCTGAAGATTTCCTGAAGGAAAAAATGCAGTGTCTCCACTTTGTGACAAACTACCCTTTTTATTTTCCTTAGGGTGGGAACCAATTATCCTTAATGACATTTTTTGTGTGAGGGTTTATGAGATTGTTTCAGTAGGAGGTAGGAGAGAAGAGGATGTCATCTCTTAGTCAATTCTGGAGGTAGAAAAATTCTAAGTGTAGGAAGTAATGACAGCTGGAAATAACAGAGATGAATGGGTTAAATTTCTTGGGCCATAGGGAGACCCCCTACCCCAGAAGGAAACATAGAATGAGAGAGGCTATGAAAAGTTAGAGAGTGAATATTCAGTAACAAAATCACCAGGAGAACATCATTGTAGTCCTCCTTTGAACCTGAGAATGATTCAAATATGCATGTTGAGAGATTTCAGAGAATATTATGTTAGTGACATAAAATATGAAACATTGACCTTTTTAAAAAAAATCTTAATTTTCACAGCTAATGTACATCTTTTAAAAAAGTCTTTCCCACAAGTTTTCTTCTCCAGTGTTTCCTACTTATCTATTTTGAATTTTCTTTCAATATCAGAACTTTAAAAAAGAGCACTGAATCTATCTTATCACAATAGAACCACTTAATGTCTAAGAGTTAATTTAAAATAAATTAATTAGCCTGTTCATAAGCAAGGATAAGTGGAAAAGTTAGAGGAGAAAATACATTTTATGCCATAGTGACAGGAATTATATGAAATAAGACTTTTATTAGATCTCTTGGAAGTATTTTTTCTTTATAATGTATAGGAATTAAAATTTTCCTTAATTTTGTTCATGATGATGATACATTATTCCAGAATAAATGGCAACCCTTAAAACTTTAAAGACTAGAAAAGAACACTCAAGGATATAGAGAAGTAGATAGCCAAAGAAAAGACCTTCCAGGGCTGTGCCCATATAGTTCTTTCAGTTCACTATCATTCTCAATATAGGCTACAAATTTGACACATGATTTATCCATGCACTGCCTCTGTTTATTTACAGATAGGTTTATTCTCTCAAGATATTCCAACCCACCAAAGATAGTCATATTGCTCTGTAGCCTTTCTTTGCCTTTATTTTTGCTTCTAGGTTTAATGAAATATTAAAGAAGTAAACATTGAGAGACATGCTTAAGTGCAGACTGAACTTTCTTTTATACTACCTTGTCTCTCCAGAGACAGATTCTACTTCAAATAAATGACGTATCTCCTTGTATTAAAATTTGACTTTCTATGGTTGACTCCCTGGGTACTAGATTAGATAATGGAAACATTTGAATTAAAAATGTATGTGTATGTGTGTGTATATATATATATATATATTTGTGTGTGTGTGCACATCTGTATGTGCATAAATGCATACATATATCTTTTATTTCTCAAAAGCTATGTGTAAGTCATAGAATCTTTATATATTCTTAACACAGGTAATACAGGTACCTATATTACATACTATTACTTCACATCAAATTTAGAATTTCTAAAGTTTTACTATTTTGGTACCTTCTAGTTCTATGCCCATGCCACAAAGATTGTTTCCTTAAATTGAATTATTTTGTTATATTTAGTCTAGCATTTGTACTTGGGGATTGCCACTCTATCTCATCCGCATTCATACGGAACTTTACTACTTCTCTCTTTTTATTTTATATGTATTTATTTTTCAGTCCAATTATGTCATAAAGTTTTCAAAGATATGTTTTGTGGGATTTTTCACTGAG
>SJYA01003372.1:997595-1008303 GCA_006410615.1 Neotragus moschatus
CTTAGCGTGGGGCCCCTAGATGGGAATGCAGTAGTAACTCTATGAGCTTGATATCTACAGAAATTAAATTTCTGTTGGAATAAGAAGATTTTTATCTAGCAAAAAGAGTCTCACCATTAGCTCAAGTGATAAAGGGAGGAAATAAAGCATATAGAGAAATGAAGAAGATGTCTAGTTAACGGTCAGAGACTTGTTTGAACACAGGGAAGCAGTGTTTCTTATGACAGCTTCCTGTGTTGTATGGTGCTTTGATGCCCATGAAAGAGAGAGTCTTGGAGGATGAGAGAGTTGCAAAGGAAGGGAATGGCTTTTCATGGTGGCACTCCCTTTGTGAGGGGTAATTTGCGACATCTAATTCAAACAATGGAGAAAGATTTTTTTTTTTTTAATGTCATGACATTAATTAGAAACGGTCACACAAACTAACTCATTGCATTTTTAAAATCTTGTTGAAAATTCATCACTAATAAATGATATACTATTGATTCTTCTGCCCAACACATGGTCAGAATGATTTTATCAGTTTCACTACATTCAATTTAGTTGCTGACATCCAGGTCTGTGCTGATTCCCACAGCCTGATGAGATAGCCTAGCAAACCATTTACTTTGGACCAGCCTTGTTGATAAAAGGTTAGAACTGCCAAACAAAGCAATTAATTAGCAACTAAGGTAGCTTGAATATAGAGAAGCAAATGGCAGATCCTGTGAGTCCTTCCCACTAAATGGCTACCAGTTGTCAACTGCTCTCACACAAGGATGAGTGAATGGACCCATGTGCACACAGCTCAGACCCGTGTCAGAGGGCTTTGAGAATGCTGACAAGCTTCTGTCTTTGCATACTGTGGATTTCTCCACAATTAAAAAAGAAGGAATAAGACAGGAGCTGATATATGAAGTATGATAACTACCAGTCTGTCTTGTTTTTGCCACTAGCTTTGCTTATCATCACCTGTGAACTTTAAACAGAGTATAGAAACTCTCTGGGTTTGTTAATTCTGTAAAATGGGAATAATGGTGCTTACTTTGATGTTAATTATGAGAATTAGTAGTGATGTTATAGGAAAGCCCATAATAGTTGTTAAATAAATTGTAGCTTGCTGCCAGGAATTATGCATAAGCATTGTTTGCATTTGGACAACTAAACAGCACTATAGACTTGGGGTCATTCCTGCTAGCTTCCTTATTTAAGATAGGGTTTTTCAACTTAGGGACTATTGGCATTTGGGGACAGATCATTCTCTGTTGTGGGAGTTTGTCCTGTGCATTTTAGGATGTTGAGCAGCATCTCAGGTCTCTAGTCACTAGATACCAGCAGCACCCCACCTCCCACAGCCCCTGCCGTGACAATCGAAAACATGCCCAGATATTGCCAGTGCCCCCCTCCCCGGGAGGGGGGACAAAATCACTCCTGGTCGAGAACTACTAAATTATAAAAGTCAGGTAAAAATGCAGGATTAGTGGAAAGGCTACTTAACAAGGATTACATTATATAACAATGAAAGGAGCTTCAGAGTATTCTGTTGAATAGCGAAACAAATGCTAGGGACATATTATATTTTTGGTCATATGACTTTCTGATGAGAAAGTCATCTTTCTCATGTGTTTGAACCAAGAATGTGGATTTTAAAAAATATTTAAACAGACCTTGGATGAACACATGGCAGTATTATGGAACTTGTGCTCCTTTGTTGGGTGTGTTCATCAAGAAATTAAATTTGGTGCCTCTCTGCAGGCATTTGCTAAATTCCATGCATTTCTATCTTATACCTCTTCATTCCCTCACTCAATCAGCAACCATTTATAGAGTATCCATTATATGCTGCTCTTGTACTAATTATCCTTTACATTTAGATGGTGAATTGTGGGACAAAATATAAGAAAATTGGGCATTGAGGACAAGTCAGAAACAATTTGCTGAAAAGCCCTTGAGTCATTCTGCAAGAAATGTCAGATGAAACAAAAAGTGTGTGCTCAACCAAGCATCACAGAGAGGGCATTTTTGTTAAGCCTCTTTCTAATACAAGTGAACTGCTGCTTTTTTGTTCTTTGCGGGATCATAGTGACCTTAAAGTGAGCAGTTTATGTTCTGGGAGATTTAGGGCACTTTGCTTGTGGTGACAAGGTTCATTTTCTATTTTGAAGATCTCAGATACTAAGTGGAAACTTTCATGTTGGGAATAATTTGTAAGTGTAATCTACATATATTTCTATTTATGCTATAAATAAAATGTCATCAGATGGAGAATTGCTGGAAAACACAAGATTCATGCTATCTTGGGACTAGGGTAGATAATAAATAAAGGCCCATTTAGCCTTAGAAGAAGACAATTTTAAATGCCATTTGGAATTAGTTTTGAAATGAGGAGATCTGAGAATTTCTCATGAACCCAAATGATATTTCCTTTCATTTTAGGAAGTAACAAAAATAGAATTAAAGAGGACTTTCTCTCGTTAATTGAATCCTCTCCTACTTTGCAAAATGAATAGCAAGTTCATCAACTTGTTAGGGCCTGACAAATTGAAAATAGATTTGTTTTGCATTAGTTAATTTTTGAAGAAGGAAGTATGCTGTTTGAGGTTATGATAATGAAATTGGTGGGTGTAATTTACACATATATATTCACATGTTCAAATCTTCTTATTCTACAATTAATACCTGCTCAGTGAATTTTCCCATGATTCTCCACACTTGAATATCATCTTTCTTGGAACTTTCAGAACCCCATAACCCTTACCATATTGTAATATAGTCAATTTTTTTCATGCTTGTCTAATTCTTTCTAGTATGCTCTAGACAGAGTATGATTCAAATCTGATACACTGTAATGTTTCTCAAGGCATTTGTATAGTACTCAGCACATAGTAGGCATTCAATAAATTCTCAGTGAATGCTGCTGAGCAGAATATAAGCCTTTTTGTATAAGTAGATGCCAGTGGCATGCCAAGAAATCTGCATTCCCATTCCATTTCAGAGCTACTTTCAACACAAGGCATTTTAACCCCATCAGTTGGCCTCCATCCTTTCAGCTTCAAAGGGAAGTTTATTCAAAAAGTCCTTCATTTAAATCAATAATTTCATCTCAGCCTGTGAAATCAAAAGTGAACTTTGTTTACTCTCTTTCCAAAGCACTCAACAAAATGAGAAAATTATGACAAAAACATCACAGTCACCAGCAAGCAGCAGTACAACATGGCCCTTTGAAACTGCTACTGAGCTGCCATGCTTGAGGTTGGGGTAGGGAAACTTCTTGACTGTTGCCCTCCCTCCTGACATCCCTCACCAGTACAGCATGGAATAATGGGGGAAAAATCATAAACTTCAGAGCTGGAATTGGATTTAAAACCTGGCTCTGCTTTTTACTACTTGTATAACTCTCTGTAGGCTATTTAATCACTCTGGGCCCTAAATTCCTCATCTATAAAAGAAAAAATCTTTGCCTAAATCACAGACTTGTTGGGAGGACTGAATCTGATACTGTGTGTGAAATGCCACCTTCTTTCCTCTTTCCATCTCCTTCTCCTACCAAGGAAGGGTCTTCCTCTTAAACCTTGAGATTTCCCCCTTTATTTAACAATCAGATGTACTTTTCTCAAGCACCATCTCTCTGCTTTACATTTTATTGTGCTCACCCCTACTCACTGTGTTAAGAAAAATGCCTGGATTTGAAATAATCTCTAGCAAAAAAAGAGAGCTCTTCTTTTTGGAGATGGAGTATATTACTGAATCTTACAATCATGAGTGTAGGGGAAAATTGTGCTTTAAGAAAAAGCTGTGGATTGTCTATAGTATACCCCTTCCTCTCATCTGATTCTCATTCTCTGGGAGCTATTTTACAACTCTTTAAATTGTATAACTGATAGCAACAGGAAATATCGCTTGCTTAGAGACTTACAAATCCTGCCATGTGCTGTCCCAAAGAAGTTCAAGTGACTGCCCTCCTCCACTGTTAAAGCGTCTGGTTTTTGCCTCTGTTTACACATTCAGGCCAATATTCTTCATCTATAAATGTGTCTGTTTCTTAGGTTTTTATTTTGAACTGGTTATGCCATCTGCCTGGTTCCCTCATTGATTAATGAGTTAAATAAAATCTTTAACACCCACTCCAGTGTTCTTGCCTGGAGAATCCCAGGGACGGGGGAGCCTGATGGGCTGCTGTCTATGGGGTCGCACAGAGTCGGACACAACTGAAACGACTTAGCAGCAGCAGCAGCATTTTATATCCGCATAAGAGTTATGATTTTATTTCTTTTTTTTGAAAATCATCTTTTTATGTGAATTTTTAGAAACATCATCACCCTTTGGAATTGTTAGACTCAGCCAGGCTGTGGAAACTTAAAGACCAAAATCCTGTTCAAGGCCATGACAGTGCCAGGCAACCNACGACTTAGCAGCAGCAGCAGCATTTTATATCCGCATAAGAGTTATGATTTTATTTCTTTTTTTTGAAAATCATCTTTTTATGTGAATTTTTAGAAACATCATCACCCTTTGGAATTGTTAGACTCAGCCAGGCTGTGGAAACTTAAAGACCAAAATCCTGTTCAAGGCCATGACAGTGCCAGGCAACCTAGCACTTCCTGTTCCACAGTCAGAAGAGATCTTAGAACACCGTGTCTGCCAAGGAATAGTACCTAAGCTCTCCCATCCCTCCTCTGTTCATCTGTGGCTTCCACAAATGGGAACTCGTTTCCTAATTAGGCATTCTGCACCATTCCTCGGAGGTAGGAAGGTCACCATTGTTCTGGGAGAAACAGAAGTTTTCTATGTCAGCAAGATATCTAAAAATAGAAACCAGAGTTCCTGACAGGCACTCTTCTCCACTAACAACTAGGACAGCCGCTTCCCTACTGCAGAGGGAAGCCCTGAAAGCATGGTGCGTGTTGTCTGTCTGTGTGCTCATATCCGACTGATGGGCCCTTTGCATTTATGTAGCAGAGGCTTCCATCTCTCTTATCTCCTGCTATACTAGCCAGCTTTGTAACTCAGTTTAATTAAAATGATATTTATTGGGCTTTTTCTGTATATTGGGTGCTTACTTAGTTTGGGTTACCCTGGAGTCAGGGATTTGGGTAAAAGTAGTTTATAAAGGAGGTAAATAATGCACCATCTGGGATGTGGGGAAGAGATTCAGAATTGGGAAGGAAGCCAAGGAAAGGTGCTTTAGTGAATCCATTCTCTCCCCAAGGCACATGAAGCTTTATCCCATAAGTAGCTCTGGCAGACACACTCTTCTAAGCTATACTGTATCAACACCCATCAGTCATTAGATGGGAATATTCTCAGGGGCATTAATTCATCTTCACTTCTAGCTGGTCACAAGGGTGGGAAAAGTGGCTTAGGTGAGAGAAAACCCTCAAGCAAAGAAATTGAAGTGGTGGAGATGGGAAGTCAGACGGTACCGTGGTATGGGAAGGGGCTGGGGATACAGGTTGGGTGCCAACGGTGGTGTCTCTGTGGTGTTGGGAATACCAACATGTACACGATCCTTAAATTCAATAAGCTCACAGTCTGTCTTGGCAGAAAGACATGAATCAGACTAATTATGATGTAATGTGATAATGTCTAACATGTTAAGAAGCCGTAGCAGAGGAGGCAATGAATTGTGCAGGGGAAAAGGAGAAAGGGAGAGAAGGAGAGAGGTTCTTTGCAGGGATGTTGATGAATTTCTTATACAAAGGAAGACAGAGATATGGCTCTGTTTAATAAAAAGTACATATCACAAGGAAAGTGTAATCAGCCATTGAAAGTTTTACCTGTGTTATTGATCTTTGTATTGCATATCTTCCTTGAAATTCAAAGTTCCTCAAATTTTGCTGTTAGAGATATTTTTAAGTTGTGGGGAACTTTCCTATGTCTGGATTTTAATATCATATATTTCCACCTCCATCTCAGTGTGACAGGATTTCTGATACTGAGCTGAGTAGAGCTGTTCCTCCGAGAGTCAAGAAGCTAAGTGGCCTCCTTGCATTTAGCACAGCTGAGTTTATGCTTAAAGTGAAAAATGCCTTTCTCCTACAAGATGCCAACACTTCTTCTTTTTTTTTTTTTGAAATTTATTAATTATTTTTTTCTGATATTTTTATTTTTTTAATATAAATTTATTTTAATTGGAGGCTAATTACTTTACAATATTGTATTCATTTTGCCATACATCAACATGAATCCGCCATGGGTGTACACGTGTTCCCCATCCTGAACCCCCCTCCCACCTCCTTCCCCGTACCATCCCTCTGGGTCATCCCAGNGAACTAGTTTGCATTCCTACCAACAGTGTAAGAGGGTTCCCTTTTCTCCACACCCTCTCCAGCATTTATCAGTTGTAGTCTTTTTTTTTGTTTTAATTTTTGCTTCTTAGTTTGTTTTGCTTTACAATACTGTATTTGTTTTGCTATACATTGACATGAATCTGCCATGAGTGTACATGTGTTCCCAATCCTGAACCCCCTCCCCCCTCCCACCCCATACCGTCTCTCTGGATCATCCCCGTGCACCAGCCCCAAGCATCCTGCATCCTGAAGATGCCAACACTTCTTATGGGCTCATGACAGTGGGCTGCATCATCCCCTTGGGACCTCAAGAGGCTTACAATTTGAAGACATGGGAGTTTGAATGGGGGTACAAACAGAATGGGGTTTGTACTCATAATCCTTTCACACTAGAGACAAGATTTGTTGAGGCTTCTAAAAAGGTTCTAATTTGGTGTGTTGTACCAAACGCAATAGAGTAGTGTTGTAGCAAAGAAAGTCACTTGATGAGAAATGGCCCCATTTTCAAACTCTCAGGGAAGGAAGAGAGCATGTCCCTCAAGTTAAAAGGCAAGAATATTTCTAAGAGAGTCTTCTTTCTTTTTTTTTTCTTTTTTATAAATTTATTATTTTTTTAAATCAAAAAGAAGATCACTGGCTTTTTTTTTTTTTCGACCATGTGGAAATCCTTTTTTTTTTTTTTTTTTTACTTTACAATACTGTATTGGTTTTGCCATACATTGACATGAATCCGCCACAGGTGTACATGAGTTCCCAACCCTGAACCCCCCCTCCCACCACCCTCCCAATATCATCTCTCTGGGTCATCCCNTTTTTTTAATTTAATTTTATTATTATTATTTTTTTTTACTTTACAATACTGTATTGGTTTTGCCATACATTGACATGAATCCGCCACAGGTGTACATGAGTTCCCAACCCTGAACCCCCCCTCCCACCACCCTCCCAATATCATCTCTCTGGGTCATCCCAGTGCACCAGCCCCCATAAATTTATTTTTAATTGGAGGTAAATTACAATGTTCTGTTGCTTCCTGTTGCTATACAACAACATGAATCAGTCATAATTATATATACATCCCATCCCTCATGAGCCTCCCTTCCTTCCCTCTATCCACCCTTCTAGGTCTTCTTTCTGAGGTTTAGCCTGAGTCAACACTCAGCTCTCTATAAATGTCCCCTTCCAGGCAGATATGCTATGCATTTCCAAGCACAGACAGTGGTAGCCTGCCTAGACCATCACAAGGAAGAGCGTGGTGGATAAGTGTGAAGGCTCCAGCCCCAAATAGCCTGGATTTGACTGGCTGCTCTGCCTCTCACAGCTGTGCCAGATGTAAGGATTCTGAGCATCAGTGTGTAGATTTAGAAGAAAGGAACTGATAATAGTAGTACTTAGCAATTTTGTTGGAAATAAATGAGATCTTGCATGTAACACACTTAACATTTGCTTGGCACATCATGATGCATGCCGTTGCCTCTGTAAACCCCACCTGCACTTACTTGTTTCCTACCTCTTCCTTATACTTGAGCCATGAACTCCATTTACTTAGAACTCCTAGTTTCCATGACATCATTCCCTGTGTAGCTGCATGTTTATACAGACAAGAATTGACTTATGTTGCTCAGACTTGTTTTCTGCTTGCAATTTCATTTGCTCCTCAAGACATCACATTGCTAGAAGACTGAGGTTGTCTGATACTGCTTTCAGTAAGTTCCCAGAGCCCCTGTAAATTAGGCACAAAACTTTGTGGTTCATTTGTAGCTTGCTACAAAGTAAATTTGACTTTGTACATAAGCACTGAGTACTCCCTCTGTTTGAGAAACAACCATTGACATTGTTTCGGGTAAGAGTCTCAATTCTTTAACACTGCTATCCTAGCAAGTAAGCAGAACTCAGAACATTCCCTCCTCTCTTCCTTGGCAGGCTTGGACTCCTCATATATGTTGGAAAGTAATCATAAAGAGAATCAAATTGCAAGCTTCTGGTCTCAGACTTAGCATTTTCTCCCACTACGCCCAAACGACTGAGATTATTAAATGAAAACATTCCTAGAGCCCAGATAGTAAACTGCACTGGGAAGCAGACTATAGGACCAGAGAAAAATGCCAGATGGAAGGACATGCTTTTGGTATGTCACAGTCAGCATTTTCCTGAAATATATTTAAATGCCTCACACATTTGTACTGAAAGGAGATGTAAATGATTACAAAATGCCATTAGTCAGAGACAGAATCACAGAATGTGTAACCCATCAAGGTAGCAGTTGCTGTATCCCGTCTCCTTTGCTCAGCCACTAACTGCCTCCCCCATCCCCCCTCAAATGATCTACAAGCTGGTTCCAATACATTCTAAGCAGAAAGCTGTTGGGTGATTGGAGAGGAATCAGCTTTTCTCATTCATTTAATTATTCATCAAACATTTATGGAGGATTAATAATGTGCTTGAATCTGAGGATGCAAATTTGAATAATAAACAGATTCTGAAGCAAAATGTTCAAAGGCTCTTGCAGGCCTCCAGACTTGTAGCTCCTAGCATAGCTCTGTAATTAGAAACGGATATAAGGCTAACTCATGAACATGGTGTACAATAGACAAATCTTCTAGGCCTTTGCCACTGGTAACTGGATGGACTCCTGCCAGATGGCCTGGGATTGAAAGCTAGCTCTGTACCCTTATTGCCCACATAATCTTGAGCAAACACACCAGCTCTCTTTTACCAGTTTCTTTATCTCTAAAGCAGAGATAATAATAACATGCATGTACTTCTCTGTAAAGTTAGTGGGAAGATTAAATGAATTAATGTGCAAAGTACTTAGAAGAATACTTAACACATGGTAAGGACTCAAATAATATATAAATAATGTTATCAATATTAATGCTTTCTGAGCTGCTACAATTAAAATGGTACAAAGTATATGGATGGATGTAGTGAAGTGTTGGTCAAGAAGGAAGATGATGGATAACTTGGACCCTAAGCCCCTTTACATTCCCTCATCTTCTGTTTAAGTATTGCATCTGATACCTTCTGTCTTCATCTTCTGAGTCTTACATTTAAAATACATTAAAACGTTCTTCCTACTCAAGAAGCTTACTGAGAAGTACATTTTTATAGAAAACTCTATTTTAGGATGTATTTAAATTTTACAAGTGTTTCCTGAATTGTCTGGGTGGCTGTCCTGATGGTAAAGAAGGCCATCAACAAAGCACCAAGGGCCTAGCGCTCTTTTTCAGCTTCATGCTAACTATACTCAGGACCAGCCAGCCCAGCTGGTGGTGGTGGCCCATCTATGCCAGATGACAGAGCACTGCTTCACCAAGAAAAGAGGCCATTTTAATATTAAAAGCAAAAACAAAACAAAAAACTCCCTTCCCTCGAACTTTGTAAATTAATATCTAATCTCCCTTCTTGTCTGGCATTAGTCTTTTAAATAAGAAATCTACACACACACTTCCTCCCACTTTCTCTGGTCTCATTCACTCTATAACCAGCTACCATCTGGGCTTTGGGCTCACTGCTCTAGAGATATCACCCTCGCTAAGGTTAAAAATGCCCCACTGACCAAATCCAGTTGCCCGTTTCCTTACCTCTTTCTGTTCAGCATTCCTGCTGCACTTGGCAGGTCTGATTTCCTTACCCAAAAGCTTTCTCTTTCCTTGACATCAATGACTACATCTTTTCCTGATTCTCTTCCAGATGTTCTGACCACGTATTCCTATTTCTTGTCCAGTCCTTCTTTTGCCCCTATACCATCAATGTTCACGTTCATGGAAGTCTCATCCTTACTTCTGTCTTCATTCTATGCATTTGCATTCGTGATCTGAATTAATACTATCATGATCTGATGACTCCATTCCTGCATTGACAGCCCCAACGTCTGTTTTTAGTTCCAGATTAACATTTTCAATAGCAGATTAGACACATGAATTTGTGGTGGTCATCTGAAAAACATGCTCAAAACTGAACTCATTATCTTCCTCAGCATTTTCCTCCTTTAACATCTCCTCTTTGAGCAAATGAGAGCATCATCCGCTCAGTTGCCTAACTTGGAACCTGGAGTCAAACATTACTCTTCCTCTTGTACCCTCTGTATCCTTTTTAATGCATTTTGACTTCCATTTATCTTGTTAATTAGCTTCCCTGGTGGCTCAGATGGTAAAGTGTCTGCCTGCAATGTGGGAGACCTGGGTTCGATCCCTGGGTTGAGAAGATCCCCTGGAGAAGGAAATGGCAACCCACTCCAGTACTCTTGCCTGGAAAATCCCATGGACAGAGAAACCTGGAGGGCTACAGTCATGGGGTTGTAAAGAGATAGACATGACTGAGTGACTGAATGACTTCACTTTCACTTTATCCTGTTAATTTAGCCTCTTCTTTCCAATCCCACAGCTGAAGCCTGAACTTTCATCATTTCTCTCTTGTGAATGGTTGTCGTGATACAC
>SJYA01003372.1:1032650-1045065 GCA_006410615.1 Neotragus moschatus
GATTTGTAATAAAGAAAAAATAAAATGGGCCGGCAGGGGGCAGTAGCAATCTTTTCCTGCCCTGGTTAAAGGTTAGAGTAGGGCTCCCAGTAGGAGCCGGAGCAAGGAAGGGTGAGGCTGCAGGTTGAGTTTATTCTGCCCATTACAGATGTTAATCACCAGGGATGAGTCATGTAATAAAGTGTAAATGCTCTCCTAAATTGGCTAAAGAGACAGAAAATAGTGCAAGTTTATAAATCCTGTACAAAAAGCATGACAGGTAACCTTGCTATTTCTGATTAAACTTACAAATATTATTAATAAAAAAGAGGAAGGATAAATAGTTCAATGTAAGTAATTATCAACTTCTGGCAAGGGGAGATGAAAAATTCATGTTCTGCCATGAGCTGGGTGAGTAACCTACTATTTGTCTGCAAAATATACTTTGTCCATCTCCTTGGTACTCCACTGCAGGTCTTAATTTTAAAACAAAATAAAATGATTAATTTTTACTCCATGAATAACTAATATGCACATGGATAAGTTTAAATATTATCGCAGAGTAACAAGGAATTCTGTGATTTTAAAAAGGAAATTCTAAGAAAAAATGCACGTTCTTTTTACCTTTTAATCTTAACATAAATCACTTGATGGTCTTATTGAAAGGCATATTCTGATCTGGTAGGTCTGAGGTGGTGCCTGAGATTCTGCATTTTTAACAAGTTCCTAGCTTATGATGATGGTGCTGGCCCCACTGATCACACTTTGAGTGGCAATGTTATGTATGCCCTTTTATCAGATTTCTATCTCACCAGACAGTGAGAATATAGGACCTTTCTTTAGATGAAAAGCAGCAGTGCCAGGGTGCAAGCATTCTGTTAACATACAAAATCAGTTCTTTGGAAGTGTTTTCTTAACTCACAAAGCCCAGCAAAAGTGATTCAATTTAAAAGAAAAACAGTCTAGTGTAAAGTGAGACATCCCTGGACTGCACTTTGAATCTGTTCACTTCCAAATTCATCCACATGGAAACTCTAGACCTGATTTTATCCCTGCAGTCCTGACCCAAAAAATAAAATCAATTCCTGGAAATATATTTCTTCGCTTGGTGCTATGGAAAAATCATACAAGATTTTTTTGTGCTCAAGATTCTTTCCAAAAGTGAAATTATATATGTAAAAATATAGGAAAATTATTTGTCCAGAATTTTTTTGAGGTTGTAATGATGCTTCAAGTAATAAAGTCTTTGCCAGTCATTTCTTTCCATGTTAGTAACCAAAGAGTAGGCTGAGTAGGGAAACCTGTGACAGAGGGAGACTCTGGCTAGCAGCATGAAATCAAAGTATATATTATTTTGGAGTTGGAGGGAACCTTAGAGAAGACCTAATGTAACCTCCTCATTATACTTCTCAGCTCTCCTCAATTTGGATTCTAGCTCTGTCAGTCTGTAGAAACAGCTCTCCCCGAGTTTGCCAATGAATTCCTTGTAACTAAGGCCAAAGGATATTTTTTTCTGTTGTCATCTTACTTGACATTTCCATGGCACTTAACATCCCGTTTCCCTTCTTTTATTTAAATTTATTTTTGTTTTATTGTGGAAAGAACTCTTTACTTGAAATTTACTCTCTCAACAGATTTTTTAGTGTAAAGTACAATGTTCTTAGCTATAGTGTCAGAACTGTACAGTGCATCTCTAGAACTTATTCATCTTACATCACTGAAACTATGCCCAGTGATTAGCAGCTCCTCATTTCTCCCTGTCCTCCACCCCTAGCAGGCACCATTCTGTTCTCTTAAGGGCTTTCTTCTCTAGACCCTGTGACGCAGTACACTCCTGGCTTGCCTAGTGTATTGTCTCCTTGGCAAGTGTTTCCTCATCCTCCTGGGTTATATTAGTTGGATTTTCTAAAGTTTGTATTCTAGGTCCTCTCATCTTCTCATTCTATACTTTCTTAGACAATCCTATACACATCTATAACTTGCATTTTCCTTTTATGCAGATGACACACAAATATATATTTCTATGCAGACCTACACATCCAACTTCTTCCTAAACAATTCCCGTTGAATGTCTCAAAGGTTCCATAAAGTCCACAGGTCCAAACCAAGGCTTTAATACTTCCTTCAAATCCTGTTTCTGTTCTGCTCCTATTTCATTGTCACCAAACAAAAGCTAAGACATCAACTCTAAGACTCTCTCCATCACTTACCATATTCAGTCTTTACCTAGCCCTATTGCTTTTCTCTCAAATATTTACCAAGTCTGTCCACTTCTTTCCGTCTCAGCCCATGACCCTGGTTGAGCTGTCGTATCTCTTGCTTGGATTGCAGCAATAGTTACCTTACTCTTCTACCCGCACCAACAGCAGATCCTTCACCACTTCATTAGTACACTGCAGCCAGAGCAATTATTCAGAAATCAAAATCTGATTATGTCGTGCCCTCTGATTAACACGATGACTCTCTATTGATATTTGAATAGAACAAGAAAAGTATTTAACGTGATCTGAAAGTGCCACATGGTCTGGCCCATGCCCACATTGTCCTTCATCTTATTCTTTCTTTTCTAACCATATTGGTTGTTTTTTAGTCCCTCATACTTGCCATTTTGCTTAATCCCAGAGAGTGCTGCTGCTGCTAAGTTGCTTCAGTCGTGTCCGACTCTGTGTGACCCCATAGATGGCAGCCCACCAGGCTCCCCCATCTCTGGGATTCTCCAGGCAAGAACACTGGAGTGGATTGCCATTTCCTTCTCCAATGCATGAAAGTGAAAAGTGAAAGTGAAGTCGCTCAGTCATGTCCGACTCTCAGCGACCCCATGGACTGCAGCCTACCAGGCTCCTCCATCCATGGGATTTTCCAGGCAAGAGTACTGGAGTGGGGTGCCATTGCCTTCTCCCCCAGAGAGTGCTCATGCCTCTAATTTTGTCTTTCCTGCATATCTTATTTCTCAAACCTCTTTTCAAATGTCATTTCCTCAAGAAGGGCTTTCCTAACCTGCATGACTGTCAACTCTCCCTATTACAGATTTCTTTACTACTCAGCAACTTTGATTCAAAGAGCTTGTCACTGTTGCATGTATACATGTGTACAATTATTGCTTAGATAATGAGCTTTGTGGGGCTTCCCTGATAGCTCAGTTGGTAAAGAATCTGCCTGCAATGCAGGAGACCCCAGTTCAATTCCTGGGTCAGGAAGGTCCGCTGGAGAAGGGATAGGCTACCCTCTCCAGTATTCTTGGGTTTTCCCTATGGCTCAGCTGGTGAAGAATCTGCCTGCGATGTGGGAGATCTGGGTTCGGTCCCTGGGTTAGGAGGGTCCCCTGGAGAAGGGAAAAGCTCCCACTCCAGTATTCTGGGTTGGAGAATTCCCTGGACTTGTATAGTCCATGGGGTCAAAAAGAGTCAGACACGACTGAGCAACTTTCATTTTTTCAATGAGCTTTGTAATGGATGGGGGAGGGGAAGGCCTCTGGTTTTTTCTACCATAGTATATCCATCCATTCAATGTTAATGACAGGAATCATAATGGTATCAATGGTGATTAGAATGTACTTTTTGAATGCACCCAAAAGTGCTGCTTAAAAAAACCCAATATACTTAAATATGTATCATTCTGTCAAAAATTACTTGTTAGGGGATTAACAAGTTGAGAACTATAATTATTTGAAAGAAAAGCCAGCTCAGTGGTGCAGAGGCCTATAGCATGAAATAAAAATACATGTAGGAGACTATGAGCCGGATGTCCTTAGTTCAGGTACCACCTCTAACATTGATCAGTTATATGACCTTAGGCAAGTCATTTAATTCCACTGAGCGTCACTGTCATAATATATAAAATATGGATGATAATATTGCTATGTAAAACATAGAATACTCTTGAAAGTCTTATGAAATCATAGCTGACTCTGTGTTTTGGATTCTTAATCTCAGTTCTTAGCATCTATTGACTGCTAAAATTCATGTTTTCACTCTGTCCCTTGGACAATTCCACTTTCAAGGAGAGTACGTCTCTGGAGTTTGAAAAAGGTCATATTTGCAATGCAATGGAATCCCGAAGTCAAATCCATCTATGGTTCTGATTCACTAAATCACAGCTGGTTAAGGCATGTAGCACCCTCATTTTGTACTCATCAGAGAAATGAGAAGATTCTGACCCATCCTATAACATCATAGGGATCAATACACAGTATTTGGTCTATATGATACTATATGTTTAAAAATTCTAAATAGATGTAAACAAAGAGACGTTTCTTATGAACATCAGTATCATTTGAACATAAGTATTATTTACAGACATTGATAAATTTCTAACATACATAGTGCTTTGTAGCATACAAACATACGTACCATGTATAGGCAGAACAATGATTTCTCATTATTTTTTCCAGTAAGGAATTTGTTGTTCTTGTTCATTCTCTCAGTTGTGTCTGACTCTGTGACCCCACGGACTGCAGCATGCCGGGCTTCCCTGAAAAAGCTCATGTAAGTTGATCAATTCTCCCAAGTTCACGTGACTGTTAAGTGACAAAGTCATCCTTTCTATATTCCCTATCCAGGGAACGGACTTATTTCTTATCGTATTTATGACTGATATTTTTCAAGTCACTGAGAAGCTACTATATACCCAACTATTTTCAAATTATGTTTATAATTCCATTGAAGTAATGCCCCTTTCTTGATAGAATTTTGGTCTCCATTAAATTCATACACACGAATGTCAAATGCAAAACCCATTATTAAGAGTCTCAAAGTCTGTTTCCTTAGGGAAGAGAGTTGAAAGATGTCTAATAGATCAATATCCTGCATCAGGTTGTCTCATGAACTCTTACAGGTCTTTGTGAAGAGACATGGTCCTTCTCAAACATGAGCATCCTGTCTTCCGAAAAGATGAGGTCGTGATTAAGAAAGGAATCATTAATTTATAATTGATACCAACTGAGAAGCAGAGGTTTGAGGTAAATTAGGGCAAGAAGTTGTTTTACCACATCTTTAGTTGCTTAAGGATGCTTCCTCACAGAAAATGATAAAGCCAATTTCACTTTGATAAAATACACCTTCTGAATTTTAGGAGAAATCTTCTGCCTCCAACAGACCTTCTCACTAGAGGACCCTAGGTTCAAATAGATTTCTGAGTGAGAAAATCTTTTGACATGAGCCTGCATGGTCATTATGATACTTATTAAAATGTATAGTTTGTGAGATCAGTGATTAGTGATTGCCATTTTTAAAAATTTTCTCTTTATTTTGGCTGAGCAGGGTCTCAGTTGCTGTGCAGGTGTTTCTCTAGTTGCAGGGAGTGGGGCTCCTCTCTCATTGTGGTGCATGGACTTCTTATTGCGGAGGCTTCCCTTGTTCTGGAGCACAGGCTCCAGAGTGCAGGCTTCAGTAGTATGGCATGTGGACTCAGCACTTTTGCTCCTGGGCTCCAGAGGACGGGCTCAATAGTTGTGGCCCACAGGCTTAGATGCCCTGTGGCATCTGGGATCTTCCCAGACCAGGGATCAAGCCTGTGTCTCCTGCACTGGCTGGAGGATTCTTTACTACTGAGCCACCAGGGAAGCTCCTGCCATTTTTTGGGGGGGGTGGGGGTGCTGTATGTAATATCTCAGGGATCAGGTAGAGAGTCTGTCTCTTAAATCCTAGATCTCTAAGCTACCACTGCAGAGTCAACAGCTGGCTTTCAACTCGCATGGCCCCTCACTGGCCCTTTATGTCCTTCATCTCCTTGCAGTGGTTATATTGGAAATAAAAGGCACACTGTAGAGCCCATTGCTTTGGGTTAAATAAATTGATAGAAGGGCTGGAATTTTAACAGGGAGATTAAAAAAATGAAGCATAGTTCCCACTGCTACTATTATTCAGGACTTCAAAGCTGTTTTTAATGTCCAACATTGTCTACAGAGCAAGGATGCCTAAAGAGCTAATGTCACCCTACATTTATTCTTTTTAATTTTTATAAATCCGGCTAAATTCTCTCTTCTTAATCTTGTGGTATGAATAAAGATGCTCTGCATATAGAGAGGCAAGTTTCAAGACCATGAAGTGTAAATGTGAAATCACTGCTCTTCTTGGTTCTATGCAGACAATTGGATGTCTGTCCAGAGCATTTCTGGATAAAATGACTTAGAAGTCAGAAAAATCATTTTATGATTGGAATTCTTCTGCTTATTAGTGCTCGATGTTTACAGACCACAAATGTGTCCAGCACTTGAAATAATTTCTATTTCCAGTGATGATTCATACAAATGATTGCTTCTCTGTTGGCTAATGTGAAAAATGTAGCATTTCTTTTCATAAACATGAAGAAGGCAAACAATAATTTGGAGGATAAATCAAATATAGTCCCTCTTGAATGTATTAGAAAGGTTCCTTCTTTCGTACAATTCTCAAAAGGAAAATAATGAATAACAATAAGATTGACTGCTGTAGTATCACTTGTCTTAGACTTTCCTAGGTTTGGTTCTGCAACTGATGCAAAAGCCACCTCGACATCACCTTAGTTATTATTATACTCTTGCGGAAATTTTCTTTTGGAGAGTGTTCAGGTTTTACCTTTTTATTATTGACTTGATGATGCTTGCCCCTGCCCATATAAAATGCCTCATCTAAGTTCACAGAAGACTGAAAAGAAGCTGATTTTGAGTGAGTGAATTATTTTCAGTTGGACAATAGCAAGAATTTTACATTTGCAAGTAATGTAGCACTTAATAGTTGAAATGGAGTTCCATTCATTATATTCAATGACGGCATTTTTATTATTGTTGTAAAGTGTAGTATAGATACTGACAGTAAAGAAAATAGGTAATCAACAGTTCTGTCAATCAACCAGTCAACAAATATTAATCAAGCATTTACTATATAGAAAATACAGTGTATTTCTGTGAAGATGAGGCGAAGTAATACATTATTTTGGTCCTCTAGAGACTTATGATCTATATGTAAAGGTAAGAAAAATAAATACTATGGAATCAGGTCTCTAGGTCAGGGTATCATCTGGGAAGATCAGTTTACTGACACCTAAGAGCTTCAAAATGTGGCATTCACCTATGGATTCTTCAGTTTAAACTTTGGTTATTAGCTTGGCTGGTTCACAAAATTAATCTTATCTGTGCCCCAAATATGTTAGGATGTGACATACTAACTATATATCATATAAACCTGACATATAAACCACACAGAATGAAAATGTTGCTATCAGGCTGCCAAGTAACCCATGGACTGAGTGATGTGTAAGCTTCTTGTGTGCACTCTGCCTGGGAAGTTCCATGATAAACAGAGATAAACAGGAAATTAGAGATATTAGAGGTATAGGATCTCTACCATATGGTTGAAATGTGAGATTGTATTTTTCCGTGACTTATTTTGTTTGGTCCATATTATGTTATTGCATGTAGCAACAAGTCATTCATTTTCACACTGTATTGCTCTGTTCTCTGAGCATTTCCCAATTTATTCATCCATTTTACTGCTGATGGATGGGCTTTTGGGTTGTTTCCAGGTTTTCTGCTGTGATAAATATTGCTGCGTGATACTCTTCTTCACTTCTTCTCCCATACATGTGCATATTTGGAGGAAGAGCTACTGAGTCCTAAGGTAAGCACAGTTTCATTTCATTGGATGATACCACATTGTTTCTTACAGCGTTCTAATAATTGATACTCTCACCATAGGAGAGAAAGTTTCTAGTTTCTTTGTATACTCACCAACATTTGGCATTGTCAGACTTCTTAATTTCTGCCAATGTTAAATAGCATCTCATTGTGCTTTTAGTCTGTATATGTTTATTTATCTAATTACTAATGAGCCTGAATACCTTTTCAATATGTTTACTGGCCATTTGCGTTATATCTATGAAAAATCTGTTTATTTCTTTTAAAAACTATTCAATTAGGTCGTTTCTTTTTCCTTATTTATGTGTAAAGTCTATTTTATAGCAATCTTTTGCTAGTAATATATGTTACAGATATCTTTTTCCAGTTTCTGGCTTTTCACATTTATTGTACTCTTGTTGTTCACTCATCAAGTTGTGTCTGACTTTTTGCGACCCCATGGACTACAACACCCCAGGTTGTCATGTTCTTTACTATCTCCTGGAGTTTGCACAAATCATGTCCATTGAGTTAATGATGTTATCCAACCATCTTATCCTCTGCTGCCCCCATGTCCTCTGCCCTCAATCTTTACCACCATCAGAGTCTTTTCCAATGAGTCAGCTCTTTGCATCAGGTGGCCAAAGTATTAACATTTCTGCTTCAGCAACAGTCCTTCCAATGGATATTCAGGGTTGATTTCCTTTAGAATTAACTGGTTTGATCTCCTTGCTGTCCAAGGGACTCTCAAGAGTCTTCTCCAGCATTATAATTAGAAAGCATCAGTTCTTCACCTGTCAGTATTCTTTATGGTCCAACTCTCGTATACATACTACTGGAAAAACTATAGCTTTGACTATATAGACCTTGGTCCGCAAAGTGATGTCTCTGCTTTTTAATATGATGTCTAGGTTTGTCATAGCTTCCCTTCCAAGGAGCAAGTGGCTTTTAATTTCATGGCTGTAGTAATTGGAGCCCAAGAAAATAAAATCTGTCACTGTTTCTACTTTTTACCCCTTCTATTTTCTGTGAAGTGATGGGACCTAATACCATGATCTTAGTTTTTCTTAATGTTGAGTTTCAAACCAGCTTTTTCACTCTCCTCTTTCACCCTCATAAGTTCAGTTCAGTTCAGTCACTCAGTCATGTCCAACTCCTTGTGACCCCATGGATAAAGCATGCCAGGCTTCCCTGTCCATCACCAGCTCCAAAAACTTGCTCACACTCATGTCAAGTGGGTGATGCCATCCAACCATCTCATCCTCTGTCATCCCATTCTCCTGTCTTCAGTCTTTTCCAGCATCAGTGTCTTTTCCAATGAGTCAGTTCTTCACATCAGGTGGCCAAAATCTTGGAGCTTCAGCTTCAGCATCAGTCCTTCCAATGAATATTCAAGACTGATTTCCTTTAAAATCGACTGATTTGATCTCCTTGCAGTCCAAGGGACTCAAGAGTATTCTCCAACACCACAGTTCAAAAACATCAATTCTTTGGTGCTCAGCTACTCCAACTCTCACGATCAGTCCTGGGTGTTCATTGGAAGGACTGATGTTGAAGCTGAAACTTCAGTCCTTTGGCCACCTGATACGAAGAGCTGATTCATTTGAAAAGACCCTGATTCTGGGAAAGATTGAAGGCAGGAGAAGAAGGGGATGACAGAAGATGAGATGGTTGGATCGCATCACCGACTCAATGGACATGAGTTTGGGTAAACTCCGGGAATTGGCGATGGACAGAAAGGCCTGGCATGCTGCAGTCCATGAGGTTGCAGAGAGTTGGACATGATTGAATGACTGAACTGAAGTGAACTCACATCCATACATGACTATTGGAAAAACCATAGCTTTGATTAGATGAACCTTTGTCAGCAAAGTAATGTCTGCTTTTTAATATGCCCTTTAGTTCCTTTTCGCTTTCTGCTATTTGAGTGGTATCATCTGTATATCTGAGGTTGTTAATATTTCTCCTGGCAATCTTGATTCCAGCTTGTGATTCATCCAGCCTGGCATTTTGCATGATGTACCCTGCATATAAGTTAAACAAGCAGGGTGACAATATACAGCCTTGACATACTCCTTTCCCAATTTGGAACCAGTCCATTGTTCCATGTCTGGTTCTAACTGCTGCTTCTTGATCTGAATACAGGTTTCTCAGAAGACAGATAAGGTGGTCTGGTACTCCCATCTCTTTAAGAATGTTCCACAATTTGTTGTGATCCACATAGTCAAAGGCCTTAGTGTAGCCAACGGATCAGTAGTATTTCTGGAATTTTCTCAGTTTCTCTATGATCCAAATGTTGGTAATTTGATCTCTTATTCCTCTGCCTTTTGTAAACCTAACTTGTACATCTGGAAGTTCTTGGTTCACAAACTGCTGAAACCTAACTTGAAGGATTTTGAGCATAACTATACTAGCATGTTAAATGAGTACAATTGTATGGTGGTTTGAACATTCTTTGGGACTGGAATGAAAACTGACCTTTTCCAGCCCTGTGGCTCACTGCTGAGTTTTCCAAATTTGCTGACTTATTTTGTGTAGCACTTAAACGGTCATCATCTTTTATGAAATTAAATAGCTCATTTGGAATTTCATCACTTCACTAGCTTTGTTCATAGTAATGTTTCTTTTCTTTTTTTAATTTAACTTTATTTATTTTAATTAGAGGTTAATTACTTTACAATATTGTATTGATTTTGCCATACATCAACATGAATCTGCCACGGGTGTACACGTGTTCCCCATCCTGAACCTCCCGCTGACCTCCCTCCCTGTACCATGCCTCTGTGTCATCCCAGTGCACCAGCCCCAAGCATCCTGTATCCTGCATCAAAGCTGGACTGGCAGTTCATTTCACATATGATATTTTACATGTTTCAATGCCATTCTCCCAAATCATCCCACCCTCGCCCTCTCCCACAGAGTACAAAAGACTGTTCTATACATCTGTGTCTCTTTTGCTATCTCACATACAGGGTTATTGTTACCATCTTTCTAAATTCCATATAGATGTATTAGTATACTGTATCGGTGTTTTTCTTTCTGGCTTACTTCACTCTGTATAATCGGCTCCAGTTTCATCTACTTCACTAGAACTGATTCAAAAGTATTCTTTTTAATGGCTGAGTAACACTCCATTGTGTATATGTACCACAGCTTTCTTATAATGTTTCTTAAGGGCCATTTGACGTCACACTCCAGGATATCTGGCTCTAGGTGAGTGACCACACCATCATGGTTATCCAGGTCATTAAATCTTTTTTGTGTATAGTTAGTTCTTCTGTGTATTCTTGCCACCTCTTCTTAACCTCTTTTGCTTCTATTAGGTCCTTGCTCTTTCTGTCCTTTATTATGCCCATCCTTGCATTAAATGTTCCCTGATATCTCCAATTTTCTTGAAGAGATCTCTAGTCTTTCCCATTTTGTTGTTTTCCTCTATTTCTTTGCATTGTTTACTTAATAAGTCTTTCCTATTCTCTGGATCTCTACATTCAGTTGGATACATCTTTCCCTTTCTCCCTTGCCTTTCACTTCTCTCTTTTCTCAGCTATTTGTAAAGCCTCTTCAGACAACCACTTTGCCTTCTTACATTTCTTTTTCTTGGGGATGGTTTTGGTCACCACCTCTTTTACAGTGTTAGAAACCTCCATCCATAGATCTTTAAGCACTCTGTCTACCAGATCTAAGGCTTCCATGGTGGCTCAGATGGTAGAGTCTGCCTGCAATGTGGGAGATCTGGGTTTGATCCCTGGGTCAGGAAGATCCCCTGGAGAAGGAAATGGCAACCCATTTCAGTATTCTTGCTTGGAAAATCCCATGGATGTTGGAGCCTGGAAGGCTACAGTCCATGGGGCTGCAAAGAGTTGGACATGACTGAGCAATTATTTCTTTCACCAGATCTAACACCTTGAATTTATTCATCTCCTCCACAATATAATCATAAGGGATTTGATTTAGATCATACCTGAATGGCCTATGGATTTTCCCTACCTTCTTCAGTTTAAGCTTGAATTTTGCAATAAGGACGTGATCTGAGCTGCAGTCAGCTCCAGGTCTTGTTTTTGCAGAATGTATAGAGCTTCTCCATCTTTGGCTACAAAGAATATAAACAATCTTATTTTGGTATTTACCATCCAATGATGTCCTTGTGTGGAGTTGTTTCTTGGGTTGTTGGAAAAAAGTGTTCTCTTGATAAAATTCCGTTAACCTTTGTGGCCCTGCATGGTATGGCTCATAGATTCATTGAGTTATGCAAGCCCTTTTGCCATGACAAGCCTGTGATCTATGAAGGGGTTATTGTATTACTAATACAAATTTATTAATATTCCCCTTATGCTTTTTGTTATTTTTGGCTTAAAAGTATCAATATTGTGATTATGAAGATGTGTTATATTATCTTCTAAGTTTCTAATCTCATTCACACTTAAAATGATTAATACCTAGAGCAAATGTTGCCTATTTTAATTGTCTATGTGACTGTCATGCACATTTAGTTGTTAATTGATAGGTGTAGAGCATATATGAAAACAGAAATTGGATGCTGTCCTTTTAAGGATTTGGAAATTAAAATGTCCTATGATATTAGCATAGCACATCATCGCCTAATTTTGCAAAGGCACTTCAAAAGATAAAATGGCTGCTAATCCAAAAAAGACTTAAATGTGTTCTGATAATGTGTGATTGTATAATATAGTACCTACAAACTTTTATGGTTTAAAATAGTTATTAGTAATGGATAAACAAGTTGTGGCACATATGCACAATGGAATATTACTCAGTCATAAAAGGAACCCATTTGAGTCAGTTCTAATGAGGTGGATGAATCTAGAGCCTATTACACAGAGTGAT